>VDFB02096477.1:0-19694 GCA_007258455.2 Sequoia sempervirens | reverse complement strand
TGATTTACTTCTCCAATATTAGATGTTTAGCTTAGATCTCTTTGCTGTTTAGTTAGCTGTTCATGTTATTTGGGTAAATCTTAGGAATGCTGTTTGGTGTTTATGAAAATTCCTGTACTGTTGATGATCCCTTAGTCCATACTTTTTGCTGTTTGCTGAAGGTAGATAGCTATGCAAAGTTAGCCTGGACTTGATTAAAGCTGCCCCAAAAACTCATCTTTAGTTCATGCATGTATGTAGGATGAAGGATGCACCGCTAGCCCTTAGAAGATAGCACAATTTCCATGATACTATGAAATCCCTGGTTAAGTGGGATATTATTTGAAGGAATTGTCCATTGCAGGAACTCCATTATCACTATTCGCAGCAAGCTTTAGGCTTAGGAACTTTTCTTCCCATTCGCCCTTTTTAACTTTCTTTAGAAACTAAACAATACCAAGGTTCATTGCACCTTATAAAGCTAAATCTAACAACTAGATGGAGTTTGAGACTGTTGTTTGAACCTACAGCCAACACATAACTGCCTTCATGCTAAAAACTCCTTTTCGAAGATCCAACTTCATGCTTTATGCCCATACTTTGTATTTCTGTAAGACCGCCTTGTGATTCTAGCAAATCACATCAAACTACTGAGGTATCTTAGCACTGTCATGACCTGACACCCGAGAGACCTTGGGATAGTGTTCTACAACTCGATTGTGGGAGATTGTCTTTCAAGAGAGGTAGTGCACCTATGCACTTATGTTGAGAAGTGCATAATAACACCATCAACAAGGCTTGTGAAGATATAAATGTGCTTATCCCTTGAGAATAGAAGATGGGAGTAATTTTACTACCCCTCATCTTCTACATGACTCTTGTTCTCAAAGGGGATAAGCACATTTTATATCTTCACAACTCCCATTTCCCGAGCATCGTTTTCAAAGTGAGTTCCTTGCATTTATTTTTAGTGCCACATTTGTACTACATTGATTTGTAAAATTACTCCCATCTTTTCTACCCGCTAAACCTCCATGCATTAGGATAGCACTTACTTCCATCAGAAAGTTCATCATCCTAGTTCAAAACCGCCTAAGAAGTCAAGTGGAACCAAATCAACTTAATAGGCACAACCATTTATTTTATTACAACTCTACTCATAATGTCACATTATTACATAGTACAAATGGGTATGTACAGATCATCATGGAAAAAATAGGCCCTTAAGTGGCGAAAAATTTAGAAAAATCATAGTTGGGTAACTTGACGTAAATATTTGAATAAGTTATCTATATTATTTCAAAAATATGTAAGAATAGAATCTATAGAAAATGCAATGTAGTTTCTAAACTACTAGTTTTGTTTTTTTTAAATTCATTTGGTGAAAATTTGAAATTTCAATGCAAAAGAGGTACTTTCAATTCTTTAGGGAAAAAATAAGAAGTAGGTGTCTGTCTAACCACCCTAACCACAATAAAATGATAATATTTTTTTATAAGATTTTAAATATAAATAGAGGACTCATGTACCGATGTGATGCATATTTTATTTTTATTTTTTTCCAAGTAAATAATTAATTATGAATTTTTTATTACAACTTTTAAAAACTATAAAAACTCATATGTCTAAACACCTTAACTTGGTTAAAAATTTATGAAATTCATTTTTTCTTTTTTTAATCCTATAGTATGTGAAGCATAGAATGTGATGCATGTTTTGGATTCAAAAAATGTGATACCATTTGAGAGCTATAGATGTTTTTCAATCAGCCTATCAATCAAGACTTTAGTCGTAATTCAAATAGAAAATAAATAATAATTACTTATTAAATTCTAAGTAAGGAATAGTTTAGATTGGTGGAAATATGAGAATCTCCTTTAAAAACCCTTTTTGTTTCATCAATTTTGGGTAAAAAAGAAGTCATCAGCCACATACCCATCATATTGCCACTTTTTGGCCCATCATGATCCTCCACATACCCAAATACAAATGTAAGTGCAAGTGCCAAGCTTCTACTAGATCACTGGTGAAAACATAAATGTAATACACGTGTGTCTGAAAATAAATGGGACTTGTCAGGTCAACCATGCACTCTAAAAATAAATGCTCAGGGCTTCTACAATTAGCCATGGTGTCTGAAAATAAATGCATGGGGAAAGGAAGGCTAATCAAATCAAGGAAATGTGAGCTATGAAGATACAAAATATACGTCTCCCCTCTGAAAATTAGAGTCATGCAAAAGATGAGGGGTTGTAAAACTATTCCCATCTTCTACTTGCAACTTCCATGCACTGGTAGAGCACTTATCTCCATCAGAGCTCCTCATCTTGGCTCAAAACTTGTATGAGAAGCTAGGGTCCCTGTGTACACCTCACACATGTCATGTGTGAGGTTAGGTAGGTTAGGTATAAGCATGATTCATGAATCATAATCATGATTCATGCAAACCAAAAAACATACTTAAATTTTAATTGATTAATGTAACTTAAGCCTTACATTTATTTAAATGTTTAATTTGATTGGCATCTAGACTCTGATAGCCTCACTACATGTAAAATGTACCTCAAACTGACAAGTGACAACTTTCAATTGTCAAAATCGCCAATGCCACTCAAAGTTCAAATGATATGAAATCATTACAAATCTTGTTTCACTAGCCATTTAGTTTTGCATTGGTAGCAAATTCTAAATCATTGATCATTGAAAATCTAATGGTTAAAGGGTAATTCTAGAGGTTTAAGTTTGAAAGACTAGTGCTCTTTTCATTTCACTCTGAAATGAAACTAAAACCATACATCAAATGTTCATTGAACGGTTGAGTAATTTATGAATTATGATATAAATAATAAACATGTGTTTTAAATTTTTTTTAAACTTTAATGCGCTAGGATTGACATCAAGGCCAAGGGGCCGGTAACTTAACATTGCAAAGGACTTAATAAAATGAATAATGATACCAGGAACTGGGGGATAAGGTCAATGACAAATTAGAAATCAATAACATTTTGGTAAACCCTAACAAGAGTGACAACTTTTAGTGTTTATAATGTTTTTTTCCAATTTGGTGGCAACTTTCTTTCTTCATTTGTATTGCTTTATGTTTTACTTTTAAATTTGCATGCAATTATTTCATAAATAGATAATACTTAATTCTTCAAAGGAAACAAAAACTGGTTTGAATAGATTCATAGACACTGAACTCAGAAAATAACTCTTTACTATAAATTTATAACAAAGATTAACACATCAGAACCATTTATTTTATTACAACTAAATTACAATGTCACATTATTACATATATTTTTAAAGATGAGTAGTTGTAGAGCAGACAAGCTCCTATTTTGTATAAATAACATAAGTCACTTTACATAGACATAATTTATTCCAAGCTGTTGCTCATGACTATGGATTACAAATTGATTCCAATTTCCAAGCTTCTACCAGTGATAATGTAATACAAATGTGACACTAAAAATAAATGCATGATAGCAAAGCTTCTACTGGTGAGAATGTAGTACAAATGTGGCACTAAAAATAAATGCAAGGAACTCACTTTGAAAACGATGCTCGGGAAATGGGAGTTGTGAAGATATAAAATGTGCTTATCCCCTTTGAGAACAAGAGTCATGTAGAAGATGAGGGGTAGTAAAATTACTCCCATCTTCTACCCGCAACCTCCATGCATTAGGATATCACTTATTTCCATCAGACCTCCTCATCCTAGTTCAAAACCTGTCTAAGAAGTCAAGTGAACCAAATCAACTTCTTTCCGATTCCACCCATTCTAAACTTGAAGGAAATTGGTCTTTTACTCTGTAACTGCATAACTGGAGGAAGAATAATTTAGAGTATCCCCAATAATACCACAACTTCTTTTTCCTTAATCCTTATAAACCCAAAGAAATGAAAACCCTTATGATACTATCCACTATCACTAACCCTACTTAATAATTAATGGGCCACTAGTGTCGCTACCAGCCTGATTCATGCAAACTAAAAAACCAACTTAGTCGATTCGTGTATCTTAAGCCTTACATGTATAATTAAAATGTATAATTTTATTGACATCCTACATGCAAATTGTACATAAATATGACAAGCTATCAAAATCACTAGACTCCAATCGACACTACCAGTGCCACTCAAACAATATGAAATCATTACAAGTCTCGTTTCATTAAAGCTATGAGCTATCCAATCAATCACTTTGAATGTTCAAAAGATTGAGAATTTCAATTAAATGAAATGTAATACATTGAAGTATTGAAAAGAGAGAAATGAGCTTTGATCTTGCCACGTGTCCGCATCTAACAGTTCTAGTATTATTCTAAAGGTTTCAATTCGCAAGTGTATTGCTTCAGAGATTTAATTCTAGAATGCAACTATAGTCGTCCATCAAAAATTCATTGAAAGGTCATGGTTATATTGATTTTCCTTTACATCCTTTGTGTAAAACATTATTATGTTCTTAAGCATTGGTCCTATGTTCTTTGTAGGTGGTCCTCTTTTAAAAAAAACTTTTTGTACACGCACATTTCTTCCTCTAAGTCCTTCTATCACTCATCACCAAAATCCAACACATTGTGTTCATTACCACGATGATGAGCCTTGATCTCCCCATGTGTCAGCATCTAACAGTTATAATGTAATTCTGGAGGTTTCAATTCACAAATCTAGTGCTTGAGAGATATACTTCTGCAATGCAACTATAGTCATCCATTGAAAATTCATCAAATGGTTGTGGTCCATAATGTCACATGGTCACTAAAACTTGGAACCTTAGAACCAAAGTCTGAAGTTTCAAATTTTTCCAAACCTATGACCGACTGAGTACAAAGATGACCAAGAAAGACTTGCAACTAAGGTTGGGAAAAGCACCAAAACCTCGACTTTGGTGAGTTAAGATAGGAAAGGTGGCAAGGATGGTGCATTTATGAAGTGAAGATCATGGGAATATTTTAGCAAGTGGACATGACTGGAGGATCGATGGGTAATTAAGATTGGTATGTGAGGATTTTGGAAAATTATTACCTCTCGGCCATTGATTATCGAAGTTAGATTGAAAATTCATCAAACGGTCGTGGTTAGATTGATTTGCATTGACACTTCACCACTACATTTTTTTTTATTAGTAATAATAGTTTATTTTATTAAATATAAAGCAAAAGTTATATATACTTCATATTTTTTTATTAAATATAAAGAAAAATTTACATATACTTCATAGTTATCTTCATCCATCAACTACCGAAAAAGTTGATTAACCAACACAGTTTCCAATCTATCAAATTATCCCTAATCATAGTTGCATGAAATCTACCCTTCCAACCATTGTTTGTGCCCCAAGGTGTTTTACTATTACCATGCAAATCCAGGCATAACCCCCCAAAAAGAAAAATCATAGACAAGATTTAGTACAGTAATCTTTTTTTTTTTAAACTTGTACTACTCAAACATCTTTGATGAACTACCCATCTCCAACGACACTATCTCCATTAATGGCTTCATCTTCTTCCTCGGACGTAGACCCATCTTTCCTTGCATCTCTGCTCTAGAAATGTCTTTGAGATTCTCTATGACCTCCTCGACCTCCATTAGCTCAATGAAAATTTTGAGTGCTTGCCACCCGTCCTACATACCTTCTCGCCATAGAGCTTTGGTGTGTCCTTCTAGCCACTTGATAAATAGATGATTTAAATCCATGAGCTTCAAGCCTCCACCATCCATGCCTTCAACCTTAACAAGCCCCACTCTTTTGGATCGCCTATTCTAGAATGCCTTCCATATCCTCTAAAATATATTTGTGAACTAGAGTTTTCATGACTTTCCTCACTACATCCACCGGCTCTCCTAAGTCCAGACCCCAAGCCATGACAAATATCCATATTGGTCCTGTATATGTGCTTTAATTTTTCAAAGCCATTACCGAAAATAATTTGAATTGCTTGCACCACTTACACATCCTTGAAGAGAAACAAACCACGTAGCCACTTCACAAGTGCTTTTCCAATGAAAGGGTCCAACTTCCTTCATGATGTCAAGGTGAAACTGGTCTCCATTGTTTCTCTAGTTCACTAGCTTCTAGACAACCACCCACTGTCGACCGGCTACATGAGATATGTGTCTTTAATGTTGGGTTTGGTGAAGCCCAAATTAGCAAGTTTTTCTCATAGATTTGAAATAGTTTTCTTCCTTGTAATGACTTCTAATTAGCATGCGTTTGCTAATTTAGAAGTTGTTTGTTTCAATGGATTTTTCCAATTATTAGAGTTCAAACTATTTTATAAATACAACTACTGGTTGAATATGTAATTCAATTGAGAATTAATAAAAGAGATAATCCATGAAAGTGGACATAGCCATCATCTCAAATTTCTAGCCATCTCCATTAATATTGATTCCTGAACATACGTCTAGCACTGACAAAAAACCTTCATCAATGCTTCACTCTTACAAGAACTTCCACACCTCCTTTGCTTACTAAACAATCATTTCTTCTTGCATTAAATGCATCAAATAAAATTCCTCCAAATTAATGCCACTAAATTCTTCAAATCTTAAAACATCCACCTCTGCAAAGGATAGTGCCCATTTTGAGAGGATGTCTGCCTCCACATTCCCAGTTCTCCTTATATGACTGACCTTAAAGTCCTCAAAAAGGGTTAATTCTTCAGTAATTTTCCTAATCACTCCCTGCAAATTCCAAGCATTGATTCCTCCTTTTGTAATTGCTTGAATTATTATTAAAGAATCACCCTCCAGATGTATCTTTGATCCCCCTAACTTTTTGGCTATCTTAATTTCCATTAAGGCTTTTGCAACTACTGCTACATTATTGGTTCCCTCCTTTAATCTCATTGCTCTTATGGCAAGCACATTCCCATTCCAATCACGAACAATACTACTAGCTCTGGATGGACCCGGTTTTCCTTTTGAGTTTTGAAGGTCCATCAGATTTTACCTTCCACCAACCTTCATCTAGTTTCTCCCATTTGTCCACTTCTATTCAAATTTTAGTCAGATTAACCCAACCAAGCCCTTTAACGAGCCACCACTACATTTTTTTTATTAGTTTGATATTATGTTTAATTTACCAATGTTTTTTTCTTAATCATTTGAAAATAGGTTTAATTCACCAATGAATTTTATTTTTTAGTTTGAAAAAAGGTTTTAATCACTAACAAAATTATTTTTTCTGGTTTGAAAAAAGGTTTAATTTACCAATCGAAATATTTTATTGGTTTGAAAACAGATTTTAATCACCAATGGAAATTTTTTAGTGGTTTTAAAAAAATAGCATTTTTCCAGGATTTTCCATAGACTTCTCGCGATTAGAAAAGATTCGCGAATGAAAATTTTTTTCAACAAAAAATGAAGAAATTCACCACTAAAATTAATATTTTTATCGAGAGGTATACAAGATTTCACCACGATTTTACACCTTCACCGAAACAAGTTCCATGAAATCCTCCTCTTCAGGGGTCCTCGTTGAGAACTTTCTCTTCCTCTTTGGTCTTCATTATTTTGATCATGAGGATGGTATGTGTTATCTCCTTTCTGGTTGTGGTTGCTACTAGATCCTTCAACCTTCTTTTGATCTTCATTTCATCCTCCATATGACTGTCCACTAGTCTTTCCACCATGACCCCCACCTCATTGCTTGCTTTCAAACCTTCTATTCGACTTTTCTTCTCCCTTAAAAAAAAACTGATATGCATCTTCAATGGTAGACATTCTTACATGACCCAACTCTTCTTGAATACTCAACTTCAACCCATTTATGCAACAACCAAATATTTCCTTGTTGGCCTTAGAATGGCATGTTCTAATTAGGATACGGTAGAATTATTCTATATACTCCTTGACATATTTTCTTGCTCATTTCAAACCTTGCATCTTCTTCAACAAATCTAGCTCATAGTCCACAAGAATGAACTATCTTTTTAATTTATCCACCATTCGGTCCCATCTAGTTATTTTCTCTTTTCCCCTTCAATTTCTTTCTAGTTGTACCTCTTTCCACAAAATATTTGCATGACCCTTTAGCTTGATATTTTCAAAATTGACCCTCTTAGTATCTTCCAACTCCTTGTACTCAAAGTACTCCTCCATGTCGTTGATCCAATCAATCAACTCTTTTGGGTTAAGATTTCTTGAAAATGTAGAAACATCGATCTTTTTCCTTTTCCCAATTTTAGAGATGGCCTTAAATAATCTGACTTGCTCTGGATCTACTACATCATGTTCTTCTTCGAATTCTAACTCATTTTTAGCTTCATATTCACATCCATCTCCTCTTCTTGGCTCAAAGCCTTGATGCAACTCCTCTTGTAGTACTTGAAATTTTCTTTGTAGGGATTTAAAGCCCTCTTTTGGTACAATAGCATTTCTTTCACTAGCATGGTTTCTTCACAGAGACATTCTCATCACTATTCTTAGAAATCCACAATGACAAGTCCTAGCGCAAACTGCCTCACATTCGGTGATCTATTTACACACTCAAGAAAATTCGCTCTGATACAACTTGATGAGGGATACACCGCCCAAACCCCAGACAAAAAAAATAACAAATAACAACATAGAAAATGAAAGATAGAAAATAACTCACTTTCAATTATCTTTCCAAAAGTGAAATTATAGATTTAAAAATTACAAGGCTATAGCCTCATGGGCTTACAACAAAATCAACTCTCAAATAAAATCTATTAATATTGGAGCCACAATCTGTAGCAATAGATCCACCTTCTACAACCCCCACTTACCCTTTTTATTTTACCCAATAACCACCCTAGAATATTCTAGAAAGTGTAACATTCTCTTTTGTTTGGCACCAAAAGTCCCATTGTTTGATTTCTTGCCTAGGAAGATATTTTAAGGAAATTCACTTTTTAGTGGGATAGCTTCTCGAGGCCATAATTATTTATCTAGGTGTTTGATTTTCTATTATAATATATCATTGGAAAGCTCTCAAAGAGATTCTGGCGAAACCTAGTATCCGCCTCTTTATTTTCGTCAACGTCTTAATATTCGGGTCAGAATTTTAAAGCCGAAGAAAACGCTCACATTAAAAATCCCCAAAACCGAGAGTACGGTATCAAAATGACTCTCCAACGTTTTCGGTTCACCTTTCAAAAACGAAGTCCGGTTTGTCGCGGCCACCTGGCCAAAATATGAACCAATGCCACCATCTTGACCTTTCCAATAATTCCGCATAGCGTTCCATTTCCGTGGAGACCAGCAGGTTGAAGGCTGGATGGAAGATTTCTGCCACCATCTGAGCGTTTTGGAGCGAATCACTCCCAGAGTTTTCAGAGCAACTTTGCGCGGTTTTTTGGAGCATCCACGGTGATGTTCCGGCACGTGATAAAGCCGAAAGATGGAAATACCTTTGAGAAAGTGGAGACGCTGCGGCTTTTGATAACCTGCTGAATAAGAGTTTCTCGGCCTTAAACCTTCCCAATCTGGCACTGGCGGAAACAGCGAAGTGGCGTTTAGAGATATGCACTGGAAAGAACACCAGCGAGTTCCGCCCCACAGCGTTGTCGGTTCCATTCTGTTCTGCTCGAAACCTTCCCAGTCCGGTCTCTGAGGCCCAAATAGTTCTCACAAGGCCTGGCAGAAAGTCCTGTTAGGTGAAGCCAGCATGTTCTGACCAGAAAACACTTTTCAGCCCAAAGGAGCCGTTGTCTGAATCCAACACAGTGCTGTTCCCAGTTTCAGCCTCAGGAAACAGCACGGTTTCAATGCCCAGTCTACACCTCAGGATTTTGCCGTTCCAAAACCATGGTCCAAATGTCTTGAGTCCAAATTGAAAAAGGGCTATTTATGGGCTAGTTTCTAATTTTTGGATAACTTTTTGGGGAAAGAGTTCGCATGCTATGAAAAGGGGATTTTTCTGTAATTCTGTAATTTTTCCTTAAACTTTTGTAGCTTGCATATATCTCAGAGCTCGAGGATTTGAGATCCTCTGCATGTAAGAGTTCCATATTTTTGAATAAAATATTATTCTCTATTTTGTGAGTATTGTTTTGTGTCTCGAGTTTGCTCCCTCGTCACCTAGCCTGTGTCACAATTTGTGTGTCGTGGAAAGCCACTACCACCTCAACAAAGGTAGATGACTAGATTCCCAAGTTGACTGTATAAGCCAATGTTAAATTTCCTTTGTGATTAGATAACTGCACACCCACCTGCCTGACCAGGGTTAGAGCTGTCAAAGTTAAACTTTAGCCAACCAGGGTTAAGGTGGAGGGGAACCAAAAAAATATAATTATGTTATGGGGGACAAGCGAAGGTCACTGAACGATGGGTATGAAATTAAGTAGTGAAGAGAATTTTAGAATAAAGGAATATACACAGAAGTATGAATTCTTACATTAATAACAGACATTAAAAATCCACCTGTCCTCTATGGAGAAAAGGAAATGGCATGTGTATTCTCAAAAACTTGTTCTTGTATTCTTAATTTGCTCGTCATTACAAGAAAGTCTTAGTTTACTATTTTGGTAGAAATAAAGGATATTTTAACTTCGATATAGATGCTTTTAGCCATTCTACAATCAGTTTGATCTTTTGAAAGGAAAGGCAAGTATGTTATGGGGGACAAGCGAAGGTCACTAATTTTAGGCAAGTATTCTATCACCAGCTCCTCCAATGATTTGCAATGTTTTAAACCTTCTATCTTCTCTACTTTGGTACTACTTTTCAATTCAAATACTCTTACTCTCAGAGAATTAAGTCTACAAAACTTGTATTACAAATTTGATAGGTAATACAACTCTAAAAAGTAAATTATTAATAGTGCCTCCAATGATCCAAATTGTTGTAAACTTCCCATCTTTGAAAGTTTGTGGTTCTCTTTCAACTCAGTTTTTCGTAGAGAACATAATTTTGTGAAACTAGGAATGGAACCTAGCTCTGGAGAGTGTTTTATCTTCAATGTTTGAAGGTTTAACAAACCATAAATACCCCTTCATGTTTCTCAGTATTTTATAGTATTCCACCTTTTTTAAGTTTAGTGTTCTTGGTAGAGTCTTTACCTCCCTTAAATGCTTGCTATGTGTAAGATTCAGAGTTAGAAGGCTAGGACAACATTATTTAGATATTAAAATCTTGGACACTATTTTCAACCATAAATTTATTTTCTTCAATTTATAGAATGATGAAGACAATGACATATGCCCAAAAGGAAATTCATAGATTTTATAGCATCGTTTAGTTGTTCTTTCTTATAATGATAAAAGTGAAATTATTTTTGAATTTTAAATTGTGATTTTAGTATAATTTATGTTATAAAAGTCACAATTACATGATTTAATAATTAATTATGAAAACCAATAGTAAATAAACATATTTAATTTCAAAAAATGATTGAATTTTTGTTTACGTTGATTTTGTGAATTGCAATTTTAAAAAAAAATATATTCTTTAAACAGTAGTACATGTTTTCTTTGTAAAAAATGAGTTTTAATGGTTAGTTTTGATGTTAGAACTATACAAGAAACCCTCCAATGGATTTAAAGTCAAAGCATGAATATGGTTTTGTTGTTTAAGTGCAATCTACTTTAATTTTTTTATTCTACCCCAAGAAATAATTTCATCCAATGTAAAATTGGTGGCAATGAACCACATATTTAAGGACTGATTCAATTATGATAGAAAATTTTGTTTCTTTCTTAAAAAATGAAACTAAAATTGTGATAATTATGGGGAAAAATCCTTAAGAAGAATTAGACCTTAGGGCCTTCTTTTAGTTCTTACATGTTTGATTTAATGTCATTTCATTTTCTCACATTCTTCTTTTCAAAATAATATTGTGTTGGGTCTATATATGTGATTGGCTAGTCTTTTTAAGTCTTATGAGAGTTTTCATATATCCCTTACAACCAACCACTTATGTCATATTCAAAAGAAATTTTTTTGTTGTAATTTAGATTTATAGAATCATGTATGTATTATTAAAGTATTGAATGAGTAATAGAAGACCTTAATCTTTTTGTTTATTATTTTTCATTCTCTTCTATTATATTTTCTGATAACAAGAGTTGAGCACTCCTTCATTAGCTGAGATGAGATTCTATCTGGTCTACCATTTTTCATGTTGATGTTATCCAATGATTATGATGTAGGTATTCCATGTATGTAATTATCTGAATTTATTTGTAGGCCTTTGTGCTTTTGTTACAATATTTTCATAGTTTTATATATTGTGGTGTCTAATAATATACTGGAGCGTAAATATTTTATAAGTGTGGTGCAAAACAATTATTAGCCTGCATTATGTTTGCTAATTTCATAATGTAGAAGGTTTTGGATTACAACATGTTTGATTTATGTATCATTATATTCAAGTATAAAAATGTGTATGGGGATAAATATTAGTGAATATAATTTAGTTTTACGTACTTAGTTACATGTATTACATATTTGAGCATTCTACAAAATAGATATTTAATAATGAAAGACCAATAAGCTAGTTTGAGGGGCACCTATTTTATGTGTTGTTAAAAGGTAATATTTGAATTTAATTTAAATAGAAAATAAAATATCAAACATCATTGATAGTGAGTGACCATTGATCTTTTCTTTCAAAATAATTAAAAAATCGAAAACACAATAATAAATAATGCTTAACATAATATTTGTAAATGTAGATTAGATATATATATTTTTTTTAATCAATTGAAAAAGCTAAAAAAAAACCTAATTAAAAGAAAAATAAAAGGTTGTGGATTAGATTATGTGCAAGGAGAGGATCTACATTTGCTAATATTCTTCAAAATATAGAAATGGCTAAACTAATAGCAAGTTTAAACCATCAAAGATCAGTTAATAAATTGTAAGTATGAAAAGAATATTAATGACAGATACGTACAAAAATTCTCTCGTTAGTTCTACTCCTTCGGAAAACTAAGTCGTTAATATCCATTCGGGTGTTCCATTCTGATTTGTTGATTCTGAGTTTTATTTCAAACCATAAATAGTGATAATTTGTTTTGGGTAAAGTTGTAACGTCATACTTTGGCACACAGCTACATCATCCCTTGCCTATTCCAAAGTCGGTGATTTTGGAGTTAAGAATTGCCTCAAAAATCATATTCATGGATAACATCAACATTAAAAATGGTAGACGAGAAAAATGTTCAACACCTTTTTTTCCTGCTATCAATGAATAATTTAATATTTAATTTAGTTTTTAATTAATTTGATTTTTAAATTTTACATAGATAATAATTAGTTTTGAGATATATTTAGTTTATTTTATAATTATATTTTTCATACTAGATTAGATGACATTTGCAATCTAATTTTCATATTAAAAAAACTGAAAATAGAATAAATTTAACTAATTTCATCTATCTATTTTTTTGGAGATATATTTTGATTTTCTATTTTACATATCCATAATCAAAAATCAAAATTTGAAAAGCAAACTTGATCAGACTCAATTCCCTCACAAAATGGTTAATTCGTCAAATAAATCTATTGCAAAGGTAGGATGAATGGTACATTTGTAGTGTGCTCCACGAATTTAGCAAGGCAAGAATAGGCTAGCCATGTGTCAAAGTACGACCTATGATGTGTCAATTATGAAAAACGTTCTTTAGATTATAATAAATTCAAATATTCAACCCTTGTATGACCTTGTTTGCATGATTACTCACTTGCGATCTGAATATTACCATCAAATGATTGCAAAACGATATCAAAAAGATTTTATTGGGGGATTTTCTTCGCTTTCTAGCATTTATTTCTTAAGTGTAGAAGGGACGAGAGTATATCTGTTATATGAGGTCTGTTTTTTTTTGTTTTGTGTCTCCATTAATTTTGTTCCACATATCATTTGATTATCCTTACAATGTATAAGGGTGATGTTTTTATACCTAGAAGCATCTAGAAGCCATTGCATGATAGATAGGTTCTCTATTTGTAACATGTTTCATTTATTGAATACTTTTGTAGAGTAAGGGTTTTATGGAAGAAATAAGTGATTTATAACAATTTTGTATAGGGAGAAGAGGTTTTTTTTTTAAATTTAATAAGAAGTTTGTGGAGTGAGGATGAAATTTTCATTAAAAACTTCTAAAATTTTATTTTCAATGTCATTCATATATAATACTTAAAATTTTATTAATAATTTTTTACATTTATATATAATTGCAGATTTATCATTGCTCTTTGTTAAATGAAAATCATAAGACTATCAGCTTCTTCAAATTTTGAAACTTTAAATTTAAAGCTTATCTATTATTAAAATCCATAAGAAACATGTTTATAAAAACTCCTAAAATTTTTGAACAACAACCATTAAAATATTTTTTTTAAATCCTCTCCACGGAACTCCAACCTTAAAAAAACAAATTTGTTGAAATAGTCGACTCTTAAGACTCCTCGCTATAAACGATAAACTAAAACTTTTTAAATTTCCAAGTTGTTATTAAATGTTCCTTTAGTAAGTACTTCGGGCCTTCTCATAGGACGGTTAAACTGATGTAGTTGCTGTTATGCCCCACTGTACAAGAAACATGTGAAAGCAAGAAGCTAAACATACATTGAATGAGTCCTCTTTTGAAATAATTTAGCATGCGGAGACGCAGGTATAGAAATTATTATCATAGAAAATTGGAAATCTTCGTTCGCACTGTAGAATTTCTGCAAAATTATAAAGGCTTTGTCCTCTGGTGACTAGCCCAACTACCTATATGACCGTGAGCTGCAGCCTTACCATATTTGAGCCTTCGAATATCTAATTGTCATCTGTTTTTTTTTTTGCGACCTTTCATTCCTTGTGCACTCACACTCGGAATCATGGAATCAAACAACAGAGATGAACTAAAGGTGGATCAAGATCGTTGGGTCGTTCACATCAAGCACTGCCTGCAAATATTATGCGAGCAAGAACAAGAAATGGAGAATTGTGTATCCATTTTTGGTGTGCCCAAGGAGCTGTTGGCAGTGAAGCCAGAGGTATACATTCCCCAGTGCGTCTCCATAGGACCATATCACCACTGGATTTCCAAATTGTTAGGAATGGAGAGATACAAATTTGCTGCTGCGCGAAGATTTCAGAAGAGAAGTGGTGACTGTAAATTTGAATCTGTAGTAGAAGAGGTGAAGAAGTACGACGTGAAAATCAGGAGCTGCTATCAGAAATGTCTGGACTACAAGGAGGAAGCCCTGGCATGGCTAATGGCTTTGGATGCCTCCTTCTTGCTGGAGTCCTTGCAGTTCGACGTCCAAAATGCGTACCAGGTTTCTTCACAAGTGTCTTTCCAGGTGAAGCGACTGAGCGGAATTTTAGATCCATCAGGCAGCAGCGCAACCCACAATGAAATTATGAGAGATCTGGTGATGCTCGAGAATCAGTTACCTTTGTTCCTCCTGCAGAAGCTGCTGGAGATGCAGTTGGGTTCTCAAGACAAAGCGGAAGAAAAGCTCAGCAATCTGCTATGTCTTGTCTGTGAAAAATGGTCGCCATTTATGTTCAAGATGCAGGATAGTTCACGGTTGCTGATAAAGGAGAGGGGTCACGTACTGGAGGTGCTCTACTACTCTATTGTCCCTGCAGCAGCCATAGATAGTGCCTTTACTAAGGAGAATGAGAACGAGAAGGCGTCCTTACCAGATTTAACTTTTGTTGAAAGGGCGCTGAAAGCACTATGGAATGCTCTCTCATCATTAAACATTGGGCTTGTCCGACATCTCTCGGTGCTCTCTCAGCACCTCTTGAAAAGCAGGTGTCTGCAGTGCCTGATACAGTTGTTCACGAATCTTGTTCCCATTTTTCTGAAGCCTTCAAATCAACAGAAAGATGAAACTGATGAAGAAAGAGGATACACTTCTGTGCAAACTCCACCTACACGCGACGAACTGGAGATTCCTTCAGTGTCCGATTTATACTCAGCAGGAGTAAAATTCATTCCTACCAACGGAGACCTCACCACAATTCGCTTCGACACGAGGACTGCAACACTTTACCTTCCCAAACTGAGGCTGGATTCAAATACAGAAGTGATTCTCAGAAATCTGGCGGCGTTCGAAGCTTCAGTGGCGCCTGGTGCACTGATTTTCACTCGCTACACAGATTTCATGAACGGCATCATCGACACAGAGGAAGATGTTCGGCTGCTGAGAAAGAGCGGAATTATTTACAATCACTTGGCAGACGACGGAAAAGTGGCAAGCATGTGGAACGGCATAGGTAAATATGTGAAATTAACTTCAGTTAAATATTTGGATCAAGTCATAGCTGATGTCAATAAGTATTATCACAAGAGATGGAGCGTCGCTTTGAAGGATTACATAAAGAAATACATATTTGGTTCATGGCAGCTCCTTACTCTTTTGGCCTCAGTGATACTTTTGCTTCTCACCTGTTTGCAGGCTTTTTGTTCTGTGTATGACTGTAAGCATTGGTTGAGCGACACTCATTTTGTAGATAACTAAGGTCAACAGAAGAGTTGTACCCTATATCAGTTTTCTCCAATACTGCCGGCGTCCTTTTCTTTTGGAAGGACACAATCAATTGTTTTTGCTTAGGCTGGTCGAAGTCAGACTTGATTGTAGATCACATTTAAATAAATTTGATTATGTTAGCATTTCTAGTAAAGTATCCTTAGAAAACACGCTGCAATTTTGTCTTGCCTTCAAGAACATTTTCAGATGCATTATTAATCGCCGTTCTTTCATACATACAAAACAATAATCTTACGTAAGATCACGATGACTTTATCTACGATTAGATCTTTTAATCGTTGTAAAGAGTTGTAAATTATCTATAATACTATAAGAAAAAATTGATTATTAACCACCTATCATGATGGCATTTTCTGTTCAAATTTGGTTCAGTGATGAAATCCATAGATATCTCCTCTTATTTTTTATTTGGACTAGATAAAAGATTATAGAAGACTTAGAATTTTAATTATATCCCGTTGATTTGTTTGGCAAAAAAAAAATTTAGCATTTTCATTTTCCCATTTCTAACAGAATTCTTGTTTCATTCTAAAATATGTTTAATGAATCCAAAGTCTCCACCTACTGGACAAGCAAGGAGTTCTTCCAACATCTTAAACTCAAGGGTTGAATTTTTACATAGGTGCAACCTATTTCTATAGTAAAACATTTCCTTTACACACTTGAATCAGTTCGTAAATGAAAGTTTGAGTATTTAGATCCTTTTTTCACTATTCTATTGCCTCACCACCAAATCAACTTGTAATATGAAAATGACATACAATAGAAACTTTGTGGATTCATCCCTTCTCAATTGAACATTGACCATAATATTTTCCTTTCCATTCCTATGTATGATCAATATCATATCCATCATCTTTGTGACCAATTTTTATTGCTCTTCAAATAATAACCTACATTTTGAAAAAAATCCATATTAATAGCTTGGTCAAAATCTGCACACCAAGGCTTGTGACTATTCTTGATTCATCTTTCTTTAGAAATAAAAGGAAAGCCATACAATAGAGTATCATTAGAAAATAATGCATGAGTTATAGTAATTTGAAGTTTTCGAATAGTGATCCCTTTCCACTTCTTACCCTAATTTTGGGCTGATATTTATCTTCTGAAAGATTCTATCACCAGAATTTAAAAAAACAGTAAGAAGGTCCCTTTTCTAAACTCCTTGGAGAGATTAGAAAAAAAAAATTTAATAGAAAAATCATTTATCAAGACTAAATATTTGGCTCCAAAGATAAAAGATAAAATGTATTTGTGCCACTTTTGTGAGAAACCAAACTTGAGAAGAAATGGAAAATGAATTTCCCAACTAAATATTTCATAGGCTTTCATCTATCTAATTTTATAATCGTAGCTTGAAGCTTATGTTGGTGGATTGAATGTAATACTTCATGAGAAACTAGAGCTCCTTCTACAGTTAATTTATTTGCAATAAATCCCCCTTGCTGCTTAAAAAAGATTTTAGGTAGAAGAGAATCTAATCTCAAAGGTATGCACTTAATTGCTCATATAAGGTGCTACATAGAATCTAATAGAAAGAAACATTCCATCTTGACCATTTAGGAAAAAAACAATCAAAATTATCAGCATCTGATAACTTTGTTTCTCTAAGAGAAACAATGTTAAACCACTTGATTCATTTTGATATTTTATTAAACATTTTTTACTAAGAACATTAATATCCCTAGAATTCCACGAAATGGTTTTCATTGGGATCAAGGAGAGCAACATGGTCTCGTTAGTCTTAGACATTTTTGAAGAATAGATCGAGTCCTTGCCTCTTATTTCTTTTTGGAGTTTTTCTTCTATATTTTCTTCCACTTTTTAATGGAGGAATAGATAAATCTACTTTATCTATTTTTTTTTATTGGGACGTAGACAAAATTTGGGTATAATCATAAATATTCTACTCAAGAATTTTATAATTAGCCATTTCCTCTGATAAATCTGATCCCAAATTTTGGATCATTTCATTCACCGTATCGTCTAAAAATTATTGGGAATAGAGTTTTCCATTTTGGAGATGATATTTGGGCTATTTGAAACATGATCTTTACATATATTTTCCTAAGAACTACAGTTATTTCATGGATCACTTTCTTTATGAATGAAAGAACTAATATTCATGCATACATCTTCAGAATTTGCTTGAATATATTTGAGAGAATCTCTTATGAATTTGTGATTTGATCTTCATTTAAAGGCTGATATTCCTTCTCACTTGTTGAAGGCTTAAAAAGATAATATGGAGAAAATAGGATTACTCTGTTACGAGATTTCAAATGTGTGGACTTTCTGCATTATTGGCTTCTTGCAGAATGTTAATGTGTTAATCCTCATGGGTTAATTTATTTGTAAATGCTATAAACTAAATTCAGTTCAGTTAGTTGACCGGAAGTTAAACTGTCTTCTGCCTATAAATAAAATAGGTAAACAGTTCTTCAATGTAATATACAATAAAATGTGTTTTCTATTCTGCCTCTGCTGGGCCTAACACATATTTAGATATTTTGAAATTTGAAGAGCCCCTTGATAAGGATGAAGATAGGCTGGAGTTTTTGAAAGTCCTATATTAGGTATTTTGAGATGGATTTTTTGAAATGAAAGAATTTTTAATACTAAAAGGTTAGTTCTTCGGATCCTTGCAGTTCAAAGAAGTTTAAATAAAAGTTTGATTACATTGGTTTGAAAGGTGAGAATAAGAATGACAAACAAAACATAAAGGATATTGTCCCTCAATACAAATTTCCTACTCCAAAATACCAATAGCTTTCGAAATAGAAAATTATTTGGGGAAGGGTTTCACAGCATAGACAAACATGCTTCTCTAGGTTTTCCATGTACTCCATATCATGAAGCTAAAAGCAACTTAAGCGATTCCTGAAAATCTCCAAGATTTGAGATCATGACATTTCAGAGGTAATTGATTCAACTAAACTGAGAAAGGAATTAACTTGTTATATTGGTTAACTTGACTAAATTTTGGTTCCCAAGGTCGTAAACAGACACCCGAACCATGAAAAAACTAGGCATTGTTTTTAAAAATATTATCTCTAGCCGTCTAAAATTTTAAAATAGCTACAAATAAACTTTTATCCAAATTCTTGACCTTTTCCCAGTTATTTTATACAAATTCTTGACTTTTTCCCAGTTATTATTAACCCGAAAGATTTTCTCTAGATAGAATAAAGTTCCGAATATTACAATAATGGCTATTTGTTAAGAATCCTAAACATGAGAGA
>VDFB02096476.1:0-25442 GCA_007258455.2 Sequoia sempervirens | reverse complement strand
CAATAAATTATGAAATTATTTTATTTGTAGTTTGATTTATGCATTAAATAGTAAAATTTAATCAAGAAAGATACTAGAGATCAATATTTTTTATTGAAAACTAATGAAATTTGATATATATTTTTTAATTTTTAAAAAATGTAAATTGAACTAAAGACAAAATCATACAAATCATTATCTTATAAGAAAACATAATAAAAAGACTTGATATAGTAATGTATAAAAGTCAAGGAGATTGGTTGGTGAGATTCCATGGTGAAACGATCAAACAATGAAGCATTACCATCATGGAAATTGAAATAGGGGTATGTGCATGGAAGTGAGAGACCAAAAGGGGGTCAAAATTGTTTACTTTTTTCTAAAATTAGTACAAATTAATCTTGGATGAGAAATTGAGAGTAGCCATGCTCAAAATTTGAAGACGTGAAAAGAAGAAGTTTTTGTATTACATAGAATCTAGTTTCTAAACTACTTTTTTTAAAAATATGGTAGAGATTAAGAGGTTCAAATAGAGGGAGCACACAAAGTGCCTTTATTTTTTTCAAAGAATATAACATAGCATTTCATGTGTTGTCCCTAAAATGTTGAATTTTTTAAAAATATTTTACAAATTCTATTAATGAAAAATTAGCTATAATCACATAGTTTATGCCATCTTTTTATAAAATTTTAATGAATATATTGATTATTTACTATTTTTCAAAGTGGACACGTCCTAAAAGTGAGAAGTTGAGAATGCTTCCCCTTATTTCTTTCAAAACCGATTGAAAGTCATTTTTTTAATGTTTATAGTGTAATTGTAAACAAATCTAATGGCAAGTATAAGAGATTAAGGGTTTGATATGTATTCTCAGATTCCAGAATTCTACCAAGATCCTAAGACACAGTTTTCGATTTCCAGATTTGTTGATTTAATGTGCTGAATGCAGAACATTATCTGATTTCTATGTCTGCATATCAAGGAATGGATTCGCCATAAGTATGAGAGAAAACCATGTCTCTAAGAGACACGTCCACTCATGGGACATGTTCTTTAGAACGCAGGGTTAATATAAACACATAGTTAATGAACTAATAGTATAACACATATATACTATAAGGCGAATAAGAATATAAGTTTCGATTTAGAATATAACATTAAATATAATTCAAATTTTATACTCATAAATTCGTATGATATGATCTCCAGAAAAATAAAGATAAATTTGTATCAGGTATGAATGACGATGGTGCTTGCAGCAATCGTCCTCCATATCTGACCGACGCTATCATTTATTAACATATAGAATAGAGTTTCAAATGTAAAAATGTAACTTGTTTCCAATTTGAATAAATTGATAGAAAAATAAAACCAAAAATACTATTCATATATTTTCAATAAAAAAGAAGATACTTGCGAAAAAAAAATGAAGATGAAAACTTTAATGTATTTGAAATGCAAAAAAAATTACACACTTAGAAAGGTAAGTGAGAGCTTGATATTATTGTGGTATTTTTCAAATCAACATCAAAATATGTGTAAACTTGATGGAGAGCACGCTTGAAATTAGTTGTTTTTATATTTTGTAGAAAACAAATCTTAATGACAAGAAAACAAATCCATAAAATTATACTTTTAATAGAACAAATAAATCAATCAATAGTCGATTCAACTTGAATATGATTAAGCGCATTAATCCTTAATTATCATGAAAAAAAATTACAAATTATTTTTCGTGGTGGGAGTGTTCCTTATCATGGACAAGAATAACCAAGCACGGAGTAGAACTATATCAACAAACAAATATTATACGACATTGAGAACAAACATATTACTATGTATCCTACTCTCTTTCTAAACATACTCCTATTCTTCTGAGACTTGACCCATAATAGCCACCGGAGACCCATAATAGCCACCGGAGAAGATCCCTCTTCAACTAAATTGGCTTCTACAATTTCAGTCTCTAGTGAAATCTTGTTTTTCACGGTAGCCTTTTCAATAGCCTGGCACAGAGCCTGAATCAGCTTTTGAAGAGCAGTAGAGGGATCATCACTTGCCCTCAGCAATTCCTCAGTCACATTCGCCAGCGTGATCTATGCCTCCATCAAAACCTCAACTTGCTCAAACAGAGGATGATCTTCAATGCCAAGATAATTTTGACCAAGAAATTTAAATGCAGGAAAAGTGTAGAAAGACAAATGAATATGCTTATCCATACTCCCTGACCGAAGAAGCACAAGGTCCAGCCTATCAACATGATTCGTCGTGAAAATAATAATCCTCTCGCTACCGCAACATGACCACAAACCGTCTGTGAAATTCAAAACCCCAAACAAAGTAACCTTGTTATTATGACTATCGCTCTCATCTTTCACCGGGATTTGTTGGGCCCTACTCTCTGTCTTTGTATTCTTTTTCTGGACGGACAAATCCAGCGAGCAATCGATGTCCTCGATCACAATAAAGGACATGTTCATAGTCCCAATCAAAAGCGTCTTGAGCTCAGTGTTGCTCATGACCTCGGTTAACTCTAGGTCATAAATGTCATACTCGAGAAAATTCATAATAGCAGCGCTCATACTCGATTTTCCAGTTCCGGGTGGGCCGTAGAGCAAAAACCTCTATTTCCACGCACGACCAACCTTCTTATAATAATCTTCCCTCTGAGAAAACTTTTTGAGTTCCTGCATTATGTCATCCCTTACCTCCGGGTCAAGGTCCAGGGTTTCAAACATTGCAGGGTGCTCGAAAGCCACCGCATTCCAAATGGTGTTTCCGACCTAGCGCGGATGCGAGTTACCACCTATTTGGTGTAAATCTTCCGTTGCCGCTTTTTCAGCTCCATTGTTTTTGCCTCCACAATTATGTGCGGCAGATAGGATTCAAATATCTTGCCTTTATCCTTCTTGTGGAATTTCAGCTCGAAGTAGCACTTCTCGTCGAAGACGTTCAACAAGGATGGTGGCTTTACTTTGTTGCGCAATGTCCACCAGGCTTTGACACCGTCATATTCGTCCATGGTTTGTTGGCTTTTTTCCATGGTGAAGGTAAAGAACTGGGCATTTTTGGTCTTGCTGACCTTCAATCTGGTGGTGGTGGAAGTCGATCGCGTGCTCAAATAAATCTGCACCGATTCATAAAGATCGTTGACCTTGAAGCCTTCATTCTCCTCAATCACCAAAGTGATGTAGGAAGACAGAAATTGTGAGAGTCTGCCCCGTTGCTCTGTGAAATATTCGTAGAGTTCGGCAGGGAGGTACTGGCCGGCGATTGTTCCCACGAAAACTGTGGTTGTCATGAGCTTCCCGAGATTCAACCACATCTCCATTGGTAGTGGGTGGGGTTGCCTTGAGAGCAGGCCTCAGTATAAAAGAAGCTTTATAGCTACAATTCCATAATCTACACCTCCTTCCCTGTCTGTATCTTGTAAGAAGCAGGAAATTGCTGAACATTGATTTTCTAGAGTCAAGTCAGAACAAACACCGACTAAATGCAAATGAATGCGTGAATGACCCTCCATAGCTTCGTCAAAAGAATAGTTTTCTCATTGAATGTTTGATCGCTGTTTTCTCTAGTGGTAGTTTCCTAGCTCATTCCTTATATTGTAAATTGTCAAAATATACTTGACTTATATTTGACTCTAATTATTAATTAATCAAATTCAAAAATATATAGAGTTTTGGATTTTAATTAAATATGTATGGATAACATTATTTTTATATTAAACTATTAATTTATTTATGTCATAAAATACTTTTCTAAAAGTTAATTTAGATTGATTAAATAAATGCAAATAAATTAAGTACAATTAATTTTGGTTAAGAAAATGGCAGTTATAGATAATTGAAATCATTTTTTGTGAAATTAAATGTAAAATGATAGCACACTTAACTATGATAATTGTGATGAAGAAACAACCTCAATGTAGCATAGAAACCAATCATTTAGGTTTGAAATGATCATCCTTGGTATACTCATTGTGTGGGAACTATGATATATTCAAAACTGTGTACAAATCAAATTCATGCTATGTAAGCTCAAACTTGCACTCATGAAAATGTCTTGATGTGTAGTCCTACTTTATCACCCACAAGATCAATCCTACAAATTATGTAATTTATGACCTAGTTTGCTTTGATTGTTTCTCTTTGTTGACACATAAGGATTAGAGGTATTTAGAAAATATTTCAGAAAATGTTAAATTACAAAGGTTCATGTTCTCTTTAGTCAATCCACTTAAATGATCAATTTTATATTCTTGGACAAGTTTTAGTAGATAATAAGCAAACATAAAATTGATCTAAATGATCAATTTTACTTTACTATTGAAAGAACAAGCTGAAAATCATTGAAATTGCAATTAGCAGTTGGTTGATAAGACATAAAAACCTTAAGTCTTTGAACTAATAAAGAGTGGGTTCTCATATTTGTCACCAATAACTATGTTATTTGGATTTTCCTATCGAATCATGCTTGGTGAAAGAACTTATTTGTTTGGTAGTTGATGAGGCTTAATTTTCATCCACAATTCAGCTAGAAAGAGTTTCTAGAATAACTAGTTTCGATGTGAGGATACCGATGATCAAGCACTAGATATTAGAGTTATGAATCTAAATTCAAAAGAATTAGAATTTTATCCTTCATGGAAAAAAATTTATGTGTTATGGGTGAAGTCATTTTTAAAATGTTGTTTTATGAAAAAACTAACTTCAAGGGATGGAAAAATTTTAATCTAATTGAGTTTTCAAAAATATATAAACGCCATATGCAGACAAAATCTGAAATACTGTTGCATCAAATACTAGAACCTCTTTGCCGAGGTTTTAGCCACTATAGGTGCTTTGAAGTAAAAGATTTAGTTAAAAGGTGTGTCGGTTTGTGCGAGAGCGCCACTGAAACCCACTATTGGTAAGTCACCCTCATGTTGATGTGAACAGAGGCCTTTCCCAATCCGATGGTGACTTTGCAGTGGTGCCATGGAAGAGAATGATGAAACCATGGTATTTGATGTAGCTGAAAAACCTAAATTAAGCTGAAAATGAACATGATCACAGGAGAAAATTCAGCGACGTGGCTTTTTGGGAAATAAAAGATGGATCCATTTGTCCCCAAATAGTGATCTATTTGTAGGAGAGCAAATGAGGAATGAATGGTTGAGATGAAAAAACTTAATCAACGGTTCAAGGTGAAGAGGATGAGAGGCACGGATCATGGATTCTCATCAACAGATGAGAATACAAGATGAAGATTAATCAAAGGCTCACAATTACCTCAAACAAACACAGTTTTGACCTTCTCACACAGGCCAAAGTTAATTTGCTAGAAAGGTAAGAGGGTTAACTTGCATTTGAAGTTAAGTGAGTTGATTGGAGGAGAGGGAATATTCGTTAGAATATTCCATTAGGGTGAGGAAAAAGATGATTTTACAAATTAAAACAAATTTTTAATTGTGCAAAAAAGATAAGGAATATTCCATGAGAATATTCCTTTTGATTAGAGGAATAATTAGTTTAATTGCTAATTAAACAAAGTTTAATTAATACGATTAGGGAATTAGAAGATTTAGAAGATATTTATTAAATTAGATGATTTAATAAATAGGGGAGGGGTGAAATAATATTTAATTAAATAAGATAGGGTTATTTAATTAAATAAGATGACTTAGGAGATTAAATTAAATATTTTGATTTACTTAATTTAATGAGATGAAGCGTTAGTGCGAAAAGAGGTGAATTTACCCAATTTAATTAATTAGGTAAAATAGATGAAAATGATGCAATTAATTAATTAACTAGGCTAATTGAATCAATTAAGCAAAAAGAGGATAGATAAAGACGAAATGATGTTAATAAATCCAATTTAAGTGTATGACATCGATTAGAATATTTTTTAGTGTCTACAACTAGCATAAAGCTCTCGTCCATTGTTGCATTGTGTGGAGGTATTTTTATTTCTTGCTTTAAAAAAAAGTACATCATTCAATGAAGAAAAATAGAAAACTTGTACGCATAGCAACAACAAAAAGTTATAAAAAATATTATATTTGACCAAATAAACATTACATTGCAACATAAAAATTTGGTTGAATGGGCACCATAATGAAACTAAATCTCCAAGAACAATAATAGAAATGGCATTGACATTAACGAGTGTCAAACGAAGTTGAAAGTGTTTTGCTGACTTTATTGCATACACATGAGAGTTGATGATCAACATGGGATCTTCAACAAATTAAACTATGGAAAACCAATTATTTTTGCGAGGCTAGTGCGGTAGGCTGGGGGGGAGCGAGAGCGGCTAGGCGAAGATCAAAGTCTCAATAAGTACTCCAAAAAAATCACATGTTATAACTACTCTTTCCAAGAAAATGCATCTTTTAGGATGCCCACACACAATAGTGAAATTTTTAATGCTTAATCAACCATTGAATCATTTTTGAAATGGTTGCATCATTTTGATGGCTCTAGGAAAATTCACCACAAGCAATTCACCAACAGAAAATTCACCATCAACAATTCATTGCAGGAAAATTCACTACCACCAACAATTCACCGCCATGGAAAATTAATTGCCAAAAATTCATGCAATTAATTTTCCATGTGGTGAATTGTCATGGTGATGAATTTTCTCGTGGTGAATTGTTGGCGGTGAATTTCCGTCAGTGAATTGCTGATGGTGAATTTGTCGTATGCCCATTTTGACACATAGCATTATCCACCATTCATTGTTTGTTCATAATTTTTTACAACTATCTTGCAAATAATATAACACTTGTTTTATAAACAGCTCCTCATACACGTAGTTGTAGGAACCTATGCTAGTTTTATTTGCATGTTTAACACCTGTAAATTAAATGGATGGTATGTTTTTATTTAGGAAACAAATAATATTATGAGAAGAATTGTTATAAACACCATAATATTGTAACACCTATATTGATTTTTTTTCAATGAATCAATAGTTTTTCATTGTTGTACTAATATGGTGTTATTCTCTAAATGATGTTAAATATTGCATAGTATAAAACCCTTTATTTTACATTAGAAAAATTTATTTTATGTAACAAATAGAAGTGAAGAACCTAATAAAAGTTCATCTGGAATTGTCCAGAAGAGATGATTGCCAATTAATAAGAACAAAAATATTTTTCATGGGAATCAAATAGTTCTATAGTATATGACGAAATCATCAAAAAAATCTCAAATGTTTATAGTCTACATAATCAAATAATCAATCTAGGCACACAGACCTAATAATGAGTATTGATCTATGATTTTACCATCCATACATCTTTACTATTAGTTTGGGCACAATTACTATCATACCAAAAGCTTGGTGATAAGAATTTCATGTTCTATCTTGATAAGGAGAACGTTCTCAATCTATGTAATGAGGGTGTCAATATGGATGAGATGTGGATGTTGTAGCAGTAGTAGAATTAAATGGTGTAAGTTCTAGTTTCTCATACTAATTCAAATTATATTTAATATTAGATATTTAATAATTATTTAATACTATTTAATAGATAATATGTTATCATTAATATTAAATATAATTTAACTAATAATATTATTAATGATTAATTAATATATTCTACCATCCTTGAGTAATACATACTACCATCAAATACATCTAAAATTACAAAGATTTTGGAGTGGAAAGGGTATAAGGATTCCATTTACCTATTTCTAATCACAGCACAACAAGAATGTTTACATCACTCTTTATATGCTGATTGAAGAGACATGACAATTATTTTGCTATATCATCAAGCTACAACATAAATGAAAACAAGTACAACAGTGTAAATTGATGACAAATTTTTAGGCAGTGGACAGAGAAATTTAATAGATTATATACTTTTTTATTTTTTTATTATTTTAAAATTCTAACACTCAATTGGTTAACAGGTACATACATTAATCTGCCTATTAAAGGAAATGCAATGTGATAATTACCTATTGTAGGAAAGTACTAATAATGTAAAATACCATCATACCATTACATTTCTCCATCTCCATAAGAGCATAAACAAGAGCACGGGTAGATGAAGCATGTAGTGTTACTTTAAAAGGATACATAAATTACTTTATGGAGACATACTAGGCATTCCATCAATTGTGGATGCGAATAGACAAATAAATCATACGATGAAGAAAAATCTTTTGGCAAAACTATCACTGTATCAGATAGTACACAATGTATTTAATTTTTTAATATTTCATTATTTTTTAAGTATTTGTTTTTCAAATGATCCAAAGGTTGCAAAAATGAGTCAAATTGTTTCAGCAAATTAGATTGGCAATAATTCCTTTTAAAGATATTTTTTGTTAAAAAATGTACATCTTAGTGCATCTTAACTTTAGAATAGATAAATATTTGTTGTCAAAAAAAAAAAAAAAAATTGGTAATAGGTACAATATAATTGTTAAGCAAAATCGAATGTGATAGTCCCTTGCCTTACCGCAGGACTAAAAAATATTTTACCGATTAAATGCATAAATTGGAAGTTAATTATTTTGAAAACAAATTTCAAGTAATTTTTCATGGTGTGTGTTCATCTTACCATGGAAGGGAATAACAAAGCACAGAGTAGAACTGTAGAAACAAACAAAAAGCATACATATCACTATCTATCCTACTCGCTTTCTAAACATCTTCATATATTCTGAAGCGTCACCCATAATAGCCAATTTAGTTGATTCCTCTTCAACTAAATTGGCTTCTACACTTTCAGTCTCCGGCGAAATCTCATTTTTCACGGCAGCCTTTTCTATAGCTTGGCGCAGAGCCTGAATCAGCTTTTGAAGAGCAGCAGAGGGATCGTCACTCGCCCTCAGCAATTCCTCAGTCACATCCGCCGGTGTGATCTGCGCCTCATTCATCAAAACCTCAACTTGTTCAAACAGAGGATGATCTTCAACGCCAAGATAATTTCGAGCAAGAACTTTAAACACAGGAAAAGTGCAGAAAGACAAATGAATATGCTTATCCATACGCCCTGACCGAAGAAGTGCAGGGTCCAGCCTATCAACATGATTCGTCGTGAAAATAATAATCCTCTCGCTGCCGCAGCACGACCACAAACCGTCTGTAAAATTCAAAACCCCAGACAAAGTAATCATGCTATTGTGACTGCCGCTCTCATCTTTCACCGGCATTTGCTCTGCCCTGGTCTCTATCTTCGCCTTCTTTTTCCGGCCGGACAAATCCAGCGAGCAATCGATGTCCTCGATCACAATAATGGACCTATTTGTAGTCCCAATCAAAAGCGTCCTGAGCTCGGTGTTGCTCTTGACCTCGGTTAACTCCAGATCATAGATGTCATACTCGAGAAAATTCGAAATAGCAGCGATCATACTGGATTTTCCGGTGCCGGGAGGGCCATAGAGTAAATACCCCCGTTTCCACGCACGGCCGATCTGTTTATAATACTTTTCCCTCTGAGAAAAATTTCTGAGGTCCTGTATTATGTCATCCTTTACCTCGGGGTCAAGAGCCAGGGTTTCGAACGTTGCAGGGTGCTCGAAAACCACCGGATACCAAACAGCGTTTCTTGGCTGGGGCGGATGCGAGTTACCACCAATATTGGTGTAAATCTTCCGTTGCCGCTTTTTCAGCTCCATCATTTTGGCCTCCGCAATTATGTGCCGCAAATAGGATTCAAATATCCTGCCTTTGTCTTTCTTGTGGAATTTCAGCTCGAAGTAGTATTTTTCATCGGTGGCGTTAAACAAGGAAGGCGGCTTTACCACTGTGTGCAAAGTCCACCAGGCTCTGACTCCCTGAAATTCGTCCATGATTTGTTGGCTTTTGTCCATGGCGAAGGTAAAGGCATTGTCATTTTTGGGCTTGCTGACCTTCAATCTGGTGGCAGCGGAAGAGGATCGCACGCTCAAATAAAGCTGCACCGATTGGTAAAGATCGCTGACCCTGAACCCTTCCTTCTCCTCAATCACTAGAGTGATGTATGAAGAGAGAAATCGTGAGAGCCTGCGCCGCTGCTCTCTGAAATATTCGTAGACTTCGGCAGGGATGTACTGCCCGGCGATTGTTCCCACGAAAACTGTGGTTGCCGCGATCTTCCCGAGATTCGACCACGTCTCCATTGCTACTGTGTGGGGTTGCCTTGAGAGCAGGTTTCACAGTAGAAGAAGATCTATAGCAAGGGAAAAGCCGGTTAGTGTCATTAAATAGCTCGTGAAGATGTCCTGTAGTCTCATGGAATGGTATAGCGAAACGTCGCGGCTACCGATTTAAGAGTTGTCAATAGAAACACGGGCAAAAGCCATTGACGGAGAAGACGAGACAAATTTCTTACCAGATACTTCCTTTACTTCTAAGACAAAGTAAATGAACGACAGAGAAAAGCATTACAAATTATGGAACTACATAAAATAGAGGACGAATTGATGTAATAGTCCCATAAAAAGAGTATACCCTGATCCAAGTAGACCATTACCAGATGTCAGAAAATAGTTAGACAGCAACAATTTCGTCCAATTCTATGATATAAATACTAAACAATGAAAATTGCAACGGAGGAACCAGCAAATCATATGATTAGTATCTTACGATGAATGTGTCGGCAAGAAGAACGTCGAAAATAAATAATATCGAGATGCCCGCTCCAACAAGGTGACAATCTTCTTATGCTGAAGGTAGGGAATTATTAACGGACAACTTAAGCTGGCCTGAATATCAGTTGGGTGATTACAAAGTTTCTGTCTTTCCCCCATAAAAAACAAATGCCCACTTTTGTTGTATTATATAACAGAGCTATTTTGAAGTTATATGATGGTATTAATTGTGAAATTTGGAACATAATTTCGGTAACAAAATACTCATCCTGGTATTAATTGTGAAATTTGGAACACCTGTTTTCTCCAATGTTTGTATTCCTCATCCTGCTGCTCATAGTGCAGGTAACAACTTCTGTACTGTAAAATTGCTTTGTGTTTTTATTTTCTTTTCCTTTGCTCTCGGCGGGAATTTTATGTTGTCGATGCATAGGTTTGGAAGGCATCCACCATGTAGTTGAGGATGATGAGAAGTATGTGGAGGTAATAATGTTTATTTAGTTATGTAATGTCTACTTCTTATTGTTTGGTTAAATTAGTTTTGTGGAGAAAAATTGATAGAAGTTAGGTGTTTATCATTTTTTGGTGGGAATGGAGTGTAAAATTATTATTGATTATTTCTTTAGTAAAATATTTGATATTTAAGTAGAATGATAGTTTCCTAGTTCATTCTTTATATGGCAAATTGTCAAACATACTTGATGCATATTTGATTATAAATAAAAAAGTAATCAAAATTCAAAATTATATTTAATTTTAAATTTCAAATAATATTTACAATTAAATGTTTTTGTATAAGCATTGCCTTTATATTGAACTATTGATTAATTTATGTTTTATCCTAAAGGAAAAATAGTTCATTGAAGTTAATCTAGGTTAATCAAATAAGTGCAAATAGATTTCGTATAATTAATTTAGATTAAGAAAATAATAATTGGGAATAGATAATGGAAATCTTTTTTTTGGAATTAAATGCAAAATGATAGTGCACTTAACTATGAGAATTATCTTAGGGGCAATCATTTGGTGAAATGGTGGGGCTTCTCACCTATAGGACCAACACCCAAAGGATCATAGCCTTAATATCATACAATTTTCATGATGGAGAGCGGGAAGAGAGGTGGGAGTGGGTGTTTAAAATCTTCAAAGGGAGAGAGTGATGGAGAGTCTGAACCAAATGAAGATGATGTGGTTCTTGTGCCTATGCCTGTTCTACTGGGCGTTAGTGGCAAGCTATTGGGTTTTGGTTGCTTCATGGATATTGTGTTGGGTTCTCTGTGTTGTTGGCCTGTGGCTATTTGTGTGGGCTTCTTGGCAGGATTTTTGGTTGCTTGGTGTCGAATGGTTTCTCCCTTTGGGTGAGCCATAGCAGTTTGTGGGGAGGGGTTGTTTTCTTTGCTCTCTAGTGTTATCCTTTAATAGTGCCCATGGCTGACTAAGGAGGTCATGGGGATTTTTGGCCTTTTGATGGTTGTGCTTAAAGATCATTTTGTTGTTGAGGCTAATGTGGGGTGGTTTTTTGTTATCCCTATTGCTATTGTGAATTGCTTGGCTAGTGAAGGGAGTCCCCCTTGCTTTTGCTTGGTGTGTTCCATTCTAGGTTCTCCATGTTATTGGCCTATGACTAGTCACGTGGTGCTTCTTAGTGAGATCTTTGGCTCCTTGGCATTGGATGGTTTCTCCCTTTGGGTGAGATGTTGTAGTTTTCAGTTTATTTGTCGATGGATGGGGTGCACTCTTATTTTTTTGAAGACCCAAATGCACATTTTATTGAGGGATGCTATGGTTTCCCTTTTCATTGGTTTTTTGTCTCTCCTACTATTTTCATAGTCTGAGTCTCCTTTTGAAGTGGAGATATCTTGTATTGAGGTGAAGGATTTTTCTATCAGTATGATGGGTGGCTTAAGGTTCTCTAGCTAGCTTTATCTCCTATAGTTCCCTTTGAGGTGGAGTTGGCTCCTATATAACTGTGGAGTTTAGTTTCGTGGGAGAGGATTATTATTTTTCACGGCTCAAAAAAAAAAATTCTAAGTGGTTGGTTTACTGTGGACTATTGGCTTAGGAACAATTTTTCTATGTAGTTTATTTGTTGTTTCCTAACTAATTCAAGTAGTTGTGATTGTATGTTTTATCTGGCTTAAGGCTTATTCTTCATTTGGTTATTAGGACTATTATTTTTCTTGAGCTAGTCTACTTTAAGGCTTTGGCCTTATTTAGTTGTAGTTATTTTTTCATGTTCTTATTCTCTTTAATTGTTGTGGTTTGGTTGGTGGTTGTTTACGATTTACCACTTGGAAATGTTCATTGTTATGATAAGGTTTTCAGACACTACAAAACCTTATTATAAATGGTTTTGGTTCCATTCAAAACCTGTTTTATCCTAATAAAAAACTATGAGAATTATCATAAATAAAAAAAATTGATGTAGTTTAATACCCAATAATTTAGTTGGGAAAATGCATTTTCTTGATATATTAATTTTTTGGGAACTATAATGGATACCAAACTATGTGAAGATCAAATCCATGCTATGTGCAATCGAACTTGCACTTTTTGAGAATGTCTCAATGTATATTCCTGCTTTATAACCCATAATATTGATCCTAAAAATTGTGCACATTGTGACCTAGTTCATTGTGACCCTTTCTCTTTGCTAACATATAAGGTTTGGAGATATTTAATGAAACCTTAGGAAAATTGTTAAATTACAAGGTTTCATGCTCTCCTTAGTCAATCTCCTTGAATGATCAACTTTACAACCTTAGGAAAGTGTTGGTTGACAATAAGAAATCATACAAGAAATCTAAATTCAAATTCTCATGTAAGCGATGTTCTCTTTATTACTCCAAGTACACATGTTCATAGAAATGATCCTCTTAATATGGATAATTCTTGTTATTTTTTCATGATTAATTAATTTCTAAATGCATGTCTTTAAATATAAAGACATAATGAGTCATAACACAAATATGCACCAAGTCTATTCTTGACAACTATAGGAAAGGATGAGAACTAACTATTTGAATTAAAAAAAATTGTAGCGCAAATATATATTGTGTAGGAGAAATCCTTCAAATCATGGAAATGACCTAAGATAAGGAACATCACATTCTAAGACCAAGAATAAATAAATAATAATAATGGGCTAGTAAATGAGGTGAATCTGTGGGGGTAGGTGAATATAAGGTATGGATCAAGTCAAATGTGTAAAAATGTGTGAAGGTGATACTAAATGAGGGTGGATATTGATCAAGGAAGGAGAAAATATAGCACAATAATGTGCCACATTTCACCATGTTGTTGTATTCTTACATTCTCTCAAAATGGACCCAAAACTAAATGACAAAATACATGGGAATGCAAATTTCACCCTTACATTTTCCCCCAAATTTGAGGTGCATATATGAATCCTACATGAATGTGTATTTTGAAGTATATATGAACATGAACAAGATTTCATGCACTTCCATTTAATATTTTAAAGACAAAAATAATTTATTTATCCATGTAAAGAAATGGATCTAACTAGATAAATTTCAAGTGTATTCATCTTGTTCTTGGCATGTGCAATCAACAAAAATGGTATTAGATGTAGCTATGTAGAAAAGTGGCCTTTATGAAAGTTTCTTGAAGTTATATTTTACAACTACCTATGAAGTTTGGAATTGATTGGAACTAAATGATAGAGTCACCATCTGTAAAACAACGTACTCAGTAACATTATCTAGCATTGACAACTACCATGATAGCATTGTCCAAAGGGGTGACCATGTATTGAGAGTAGGTACGTAATTTAAATTCCTTAGGGAGCCTATGGATGGTATGCTTCAATTTATCATAAGTGATTATGTTTCAATTACTAATAAAAAGTATGTAATTGCTAGTAAGCTTATGAGGTCCTAATGAACATGAATTAAGCAATGCATGAAAATTAAATAGTTAAAATAGTTTCACAAGGAGCATGATATGATGATAGTTTTAAATTGATAAGGATCAATATTGACATCATGGAGAAGCATCCCAATATGTTTTAGGTCTTGATTTGGAGTGGGGATATTGAGACAAAATAAAAACCTAAAAGTCCTAATTATTGATAAAAGTTGAGACAAATGATCAAAACAAAGTAATTTCACTTAATAAATTTTAATTTATAAGCATGAATGAGTTTTTGGATTGTGGACCTCTAGTAGTAAATTGAGCTAAAAATTACTAAAATAGGCTTTGAAATCAATTTGTGGCCTACAGTGCAATCTTGCTTACTTCAAATAGCTAATATGGTAACCTTGTCTATGTTAGCAAGATATTCACAACTTCTAGGGAGGCTAAATCAATAAATTTAAAAGTATACTTTGTTTTTCTCATTCATTTTGAAACTCTACATATTTCTTTGAAAATAACCTATAATAAAAATTTTACAAATGGAAACCCTATGAAAATAGAGGTTAAAAGGGGAGTCTACATTAGTTAGTTTCCTTGTGGCATTTCAAGCGTGGACCCACATCAAAAATCTAATAAATAATATAATTTTGAATCATAGTATATCCATTAAAACTATAACATAATGTCATTATATCCAAATAGACAACTTCTAAGAGCTTATTTAAGGAATAAGCATTTTGGGTCAACTCATAATAATGTGTTCCTCTTTTTGGCCAAACCGGGACATTAAAATTAAAAATTAACTAGATTTTCACTTTTTAAAACCTACAACAACTAAACTATTAATAATTTGAAGATGATGTGACCTAGTGATTTTTGATATTCATATGTATATTATAAATTATTTTTTAATTGAGAAATAATTTGTGTTCTTTTACATAACTTTTAATAACTTAATTTTTATAGAAAACAATATTTTTAAAAAGTGGTGTTTATACCATACAACATAAAAACAATATAGAAAGGATGAGATAGCATATTTTTTAAAAGAAATTTGTATGACCAATATCTAGTGCTCAAATATTTTTTCATAATTTTTGTTTGCATATTTTATTTTTTAATTTGATTTTTGATGTGAGATTAAGTATAATTTAGACATAGGTTTACACCATGCAACATAATTTTTTCTATATCTATCCAAAGAATTTTTTGTTTTCTTCTAAAATAAAGACATCAATACCTAAATCATAGACATTGTTTTAATTTTTTTCTTTATTTTTATATTTTACACATGTAGAATAGAGATTTTGATATTTAGAGAAAAACCTATATTCACTAGAAAATAGATAATGTATATAATCAGCAATTGAAATATATTAAAAATAATACATTTTAGAAAATATTATACTAATGGCTACTTAATTACAAAATATAATTTCCAAATGTCTTCAGTTAATCTCCAAAAGGGTGAAAATTTCGGTATTCTATCAACATTTGGATAGGTGTCAAGGAGACTCAATTGAGGGTTTCATGTAAGAGTATGGGGTTATTTCCAAGTAGATTTTATTTAATACCATTCAATTAAACCCCTTTATATGAAACCCTCAAGGCTTAAATTATTATTATTATTTTTTAAATATGTGATTTCAAATAAAAGTGAAAATGTCCAATAACTAGAACACACAATTGTGGAAGATCACTTTTGTAACTTTCATAGAGTTAAAGACCATGCTATATATCCAATAATGCATGGGTCTTGGTCATAAGGTATAAGATATCATGGAAAATAACATGATCGATGTTAGAAGTTCCAATGATGGTGGGAATCGTTTAGTGGTACCTTGAAATAGATGCTTAGATATATACACTAATTCATTCCCATCTCATACAAACAATATTATATGCATGATACTATTATTATGGATGATGTGCATGAACACTAATATTTATTGTAGAGATGAAAAATATCCTGATAAGCTAACTTTGATTCTTCTTTAAATCACCCCTTTATTAACTACTTAATTAATCCATCTTAATTCTTCTATTAATCAAATAAATCAAATTTACTTAATTAAATCATAAATCAATCCTAAAGTCCCCCTTTAATTAAATAAATCAATCTTATTTAATTAACTTCTAAAGTTCTTCATTTAATTAAATAAATCAAAATTATTTAATTAATCCTCTAACATCATCCTCTTTGATTAAATAAATCAAATCTTTATCATTTTCTTCTCCTTTTGATTTATTTTAATCCATAAATCTAAGTCAAAAAGTCAAATCACCTAATATTCACTTAAGTTAACTAAATCTTGATTAATTTAATCTAAACTCATGTCACATTGTCTAGCTTTTCCCACTTACACAAATAAATCATTTAATTCATTTATTAAATCTTCATTTTCCCTCAACAAGGCATCTTTAGGGAATATTCCCCCATTTTAAATCTCCCTCCAAGTGGGATGAGTCCTCTCCAACAAGGCATTTATGTCACCTTACAAGTCATTTTGCATTGAGCCAAGTGGCCATTACTCCATTTGACTCTCCCTCCACCTTGTCATTTCAACATTTTCAAATTTCAAATACATGCATTTATGGGCACATTCATTAAAACTTGCACATCCTTGGCCCATTCACATGGTGACAAGTGGCTTCTTCCTATTGGTTGGGTTTTTATCTCACATTCATCCCTCTTACCTCTTCTCTCATCAAAATCTTCTATAAATGGAGACGATATCCTTCATTCAATCATCTACAACTTCATGCAAAGTTACTCTCTTCACATTGAGAGCTATTTTTTTCTAATTCATTATCATAGCATAATAATCTTCATCATTTGAGCTTGTCAAGGATTGGGAGAGGGTCACTTTTCACATCAAAGTGACACCAATCCACTATGGAATAGGTGTGCATTGTGCTTCTTTTATGCTTTCAATTAGTTTGTGTTGTTATCTTGTTTTTGAAGGCATGATGTATTATTTCATAGGAGCATTAGAAAGTTTGCATAGCATAAACTAACCCATTACTAACGAGTATGAAGGTTTTAGGCTGTGTGCAGATTTATGGTGCTCACATATGGCGCTAGGAGGGAATTTTCATCACATTTTTTGAGCATCTATTTAGTGGCATAACAGTTGTGAAGGTTTCTAAATCTATTTTAGGCATATGTAGATTGCATTTCTTTAAAGAACTATTTCAAATTAATAATGTGCCTCTCCTATTCTTTATCATTTTGAATACGTTCTGTATAATTTTGAGTGGTAACTCTTATAGGAACATTTCAAATGTTAACTAGGTTTTAGAGAAAAGATTCCTAATTTGAATGTGGTCATACTTTTTTCTTTTTTTTGATAATATCACCTTTATTTGCTTGTTTTTTTGGCCTTCAATATGGGTACGTATAGATTCAAGTGAACTATGTATTTGACAGCTCCATTCTTTGCATACAGGGGATAAATGATATAAATCTATGTTAGGAAAGATTAACTTGGGTATGCATTTGGTTCATATTAGAAGAATTGACATTTAGAAATCATTGATAGAGGTGCGGATGTATGATTTCTATCTACAGTATTGAGTGTGCACCCATTAGAATCCTACAATCCTTACATTTTGTGCATATGAAGCCTGTTAATCACCCACGTACCCATATGTATGATTTCTATCTATAGTATTGAGTGTGCACCCATATGAACTCTACTATTTTGTATGCCTATTAATCACATTGGAAACCTTTTAGTGAGTCTATTCTACGCATATGCTGCAAGATGTGTCTTTTAGAAATTCTATCAAACAGTTCTGCACATATGCCCTCTCGATTGCTTTATGAAAGTCTTAAATGAAGGTTATGTTTGTTGCTTTACACATTTCCAATTACATTAGCTTTAAAGTATTTGAAGTTTATGTTCTTTAGATTCACGGTGCACAGAGATTGGCATCATTTAATGGTGCAGCAAAAGGCACAATTTTTGTCTCTGTTGCAAGTAGTATAATGTAAGATCTTCATCTGCCAATCCATCGGTACATTTCTAAGTAGATATGTTGCGTAGATATGCTATGAGGGTGGGAGATAATTGTAGAGGTACAATCAACGTGAATTTTCTCTCAGGAGAAAGTCCATGTCAGTGCACACTGCCATTCATTACTGTCATGTGAGCTATATATCTATCAACAAACAGAGTAGTTGTACTTCATAAATAACTTCAAATGGTTCATTCAATTATCCCATATATAGTCCAACAAGTATACATTTGAAAACAACTCATCAAACACAACTTGAAATTTATCCTGATCATCAAGATTACAACTGTTCTTCAATGAATTTAAACCTAGCATTCAGTGCAGTATAATTCATTTTCTCTTTTTCAGCTTTGTTAATCCAACAAATCTTTGGAAAAACACGTATGTTGACCTCTAATAAATCTTAGTTGGATGGCACCAAAATGAACTAAAAAACCATATGGTGCGTTGTTCCCATTTAGGAGACCTGTGTTTAATTACTTTGTTGGAGCAGGTGAATGGAAGATGGCATCAGTATTATAAAGTCGTGTTGTTTTTGATAAATTCATGTTGTTAACATCCTCCAAATACTATTTATCTTTCTTATACATTCCCAATTTCAAAATGATGCTTCCATTTTTGGTACAAGATTCTAACAAAAGGTTGTAGAATTCAATTTTACACCTGCCAAACACATTTTCTTTACTGGAATCCTCTATCAATCTCGCAAACCCCTAGCTATTCTTGTGATAATCTGTAGATAGTGATAAATTCTAGTCAAAAGTTGTGGAATTCACTTTTACACCTACCAATTGCATTAAAATCTAAAAACTTCTTAAATCACATTGTGGTCTCTGGCCGTACACATGCCAATTGAGTTTAGTTTGAAAGTATTTGGCATTAGGGGCGTGGCTTTATGCCTGCAAATTGCATTAATCTAAAAATATTTAAAAGTCTTTGCAGATCAAGATACCGTAGAGCAGATTTGATAATTGTAGAAAATGATTATTGAGAATTAATGGCAATAGAGGGCTTTGTTCCCTTTATTTTTTTTGTGATAGAGACTCAAATAGGATTTGATACTTGCTGAAGATTTGAATATATTTGTAGGCTAAAAGTGTGTTGGGAGAAAAATGTTTAACAAGTTATTCTTGTAGTAACTATTAAACTAAATTTTATCATTCAAATGTTTGTCTCTAAGCATTTTTATTTTATTTTTTATTATTTTATTTCTTGTTTTAATAAATACATTATGTTTAAAACTATGTTTATGATAAGTTATTATAAATCTTATTTTTCATGGTTTTGTGATGTTTGTAGGTTAGGTTGACATCAAAAATCAAGCATTGGAATCAAGTGAAGACAAAGAAAGATTGGAGTTAAAGAATTAAACATCAAATTTAAAATTCACAAAAACATTTTTTAATGCTTATTGTGATAATCTAGAGCTTCTATTCTATTCTTTAGTTTTTTTTTTTGGACCAACTTACTTTTTGGATTCTAAAAATAATACTCCCAAAAGCTTTCATTTTTGTGACAAAGGAACTTGTGCAAGAACTTAGAATAAACTTCACTAGAGTTAGTTTCTTCAGATTTTAATTAAACAAGCAAAAATTCTCTCACATTTCTTTGTGCTAGCAAAGCAACTCATTATTTCTTTGGTGGGGAACTAAAAAATGAACATGTGCTACTTTGTTTTGTGATTGCTTACTCAAACTAACACCATTGAAAAGATGTATGTGCTTCTCTCACACCTCATGACGATCTTGAGAATCAAAATGCTTTTTTGTGGTCTTAGGTTGGGACAAAAGTGCACCACCCTCAACATTTCATATCATCTTTAGGATTAAAATTAAAACACACCAATGAAGCAGTGGGGTGGAATGTATTGTATGTGTTCTCCTTTCTTTGTTTCTAAACAAGCTGGGGATTGAACTACTAATATTGCTTACTTAAGCTATTAAAGCTATCCTAGAGGGGATTGTCTTTGGGAAAATTAATCACCCAAGGGAACAACCCAATTGGTAACACACTAAATCCAAGTGTATTTCCAGCTGGTATATAATTGTGGATACTGAAACAAAGGCCAGTATCATGTGGTTGGTCCCGACAAGAAGGGAAGCAATGGTCTTCAATGTATGGGTCAATCTCCAAATGAACTAAAAAGTTCAAATTAAAACCCTCCTCCTAGAGGCTACAAAGCCAAAATCCTCATCTATTTGTTAGCTGATGCAAGATCGGTTGTTCGGCTGCCCCACACTTTCTTTATAAGCCCCTTTAGTGGAATGGAGTATGCCATGGGAGATTCATGGTAATCATGCTTCCTGGCTGCCCTCAAATAGAAAGCGCTTGTTGTTTCCGCAAGTGAGGTAGGGTTTCAATGTGGCAATCTAACCATCTTCACGCTAAAATCAGTATTAGCTTTTCAGACTTCCTCCCGCGGTTCCAATAAAATATAAGGTCTTTCATAACTGTTAGATTATGCTCATTCTTTAGTTGCCAAACTTTTCTTGTCTTCTAAAAACATTTGAAACAAAGAAATGCCTATCATTGCCAATAAAAGCAACCTCAAACCTCAGGAGAAGAAAACAATTGGACTAAAATTGTCGTAAGTTATTGCCATTTTTGTAGATTCCATCCTTAGAGGTTTCTAAAAACTTGGATTTATATCTCAATTTGCTTACTAAAGTTAACAATAGGTAACCCTTTCCTTCATTTCATCAAAGTTCCACATGATATACCTTTTGGAATGAGAAGAAGTTAAGACATTAGACATCTATTTTGTAAACCAAATCAAGAAATGTTTGTGGTAAAACAAAATCATTAAGCAAAGACTAAAAAAAATTGAACCCCACACATGTGTTCCAAATGATTTCACACAAGATCAAGATCAAGAAACTAAAGGTAAAAGCTCTTAGTATAAAATATCACCAAAAGCGTCTCTTGACGCTATATGAATTTAGACAAAGACTGTTTTTTAAACTTTTACAAAAAAGCTTCAAGAAACAACCCTGGTTTGTACTCATTCTATTACTTTCAAAACCCAAACCTTTTTAGGGAGTTTGAGCATCTTGTTTAGAGAAAAGCTTGTTCTTCAAAACCGAGGTCTAGGTTAAGTGTCCTTTTTTTTAGGTAAAAAACCTAGATCAAATCAAACTCTTTCATCCATCTTCAAACATCAAAACCAAAATTATCTCATCATCAACTCTTTGAAAATCTTGGAAAAATCATTCATGTTAAACTTTGGGTAAATCATTCAAAACCAATCAAAAAATCACCTTGTTTGATTAGATTTGTGTAGATGCATCCTTCTCCATATATTTAGTCAAATTATCAAATCTTGTGAACAAAACACTCCAGTTAATCTTGAGGGATTTCCTAGGAGTCTATTATCCAAAAATCAGTCAAACCAACTTCAAAATCATCTTTTGTTTGATAGTTAGATGAATCCTTCTCACACTCCAGAAAATTAACACCTTTTGAAAAAAATCTAATGAGCGACAAAATAACATCCAACCTCCTTAGAGTTTGCGAGTTCATCAATAACCAAATCCAAAATCAAAAATCAACTTCAAAAAGCAAACATCAAAATCAAGTCCTAAAGTTTAACATACCCTTCAATATTTTCTCTAGAGTTCCAATCATCCATCAAACATCCATCTTACATCCATATCATTATCATCCTTTGATCTTTAAATCATCCTAAAAAATTTCTCTTTTTGTACCTAAAGATATATCATTCTAAAGAAATATAGGTTTATATCTCATATTCTTGAAAAATTGATCCCTATTTTATGGTACAAACTAGATCTCAACACAAGAGGAACATGGAAGCCAACAAAGAAACATCTACTTTGAGTGACTTGAGTCAGACCACTCCCGAAATGAATCCCATTGGGTCTGGCAGTCTCACAATTAATCTTCCTCCATTTTCGCAAGACCATCAAGAGGAAGGTGTCCAAGTAGAGGATCTTACCAATAATCCATTTGGAATGTCACATGAGGAAATCATTAAAATAGTTCAAAATCTGGAGAATCATAAGATTATCAACATCATGATGAGAATCAATCCCTCACTATACATGCTCGAATTAGCAAAGAGAGGGGCTAAACTCCCCTCCGATTTCGATGTGAGCACTATTGTGGAGCCATTTTTTGGGATCATGCCTCCAATCTCATCTACCATCCCCATTTCATCTCCCCCCCCCATTTCAAAGCATCACTCAAAACATCCCACAAATTACATCTTCTATTGCTCCAACTCAACCCATTGTTAACAAGGGAAGTGCATTTCTCAATGCATTGCAAACAGATCCTCTCATAAACAATCAGGATTTGGACGCAAACACCATCTTGGGACAAACTGTACCCCAAAATCCATCACATCCATATGTCCCTCTCACCTTTTATGATCCAAATGACCCATCATCATCATCATTTTGTACAACACCCCAAACCTCTCTCCCCATAACCTCACAAGGAGAAGGTGGCTTATTTGGACCAGGGGGCATCTTTGACACTACATCTTCATCACTTCCACAAGGGAGTATGTCGCTCACATTTTCACCACTTCCACCATTGCCATCAATATCCACATCATCTCTTGGTTTAGGACTTCCCCCTTTACCAAGCATCAATCAACAAAATCAGATCAACCGATCAAGCATCAATCAGAGCATCATTCCAAATACTTCCACCTTGCCATCCATATCGCAACAACAGATGGAAACCATCCTGATAACACAAAACACCACCATCACATCATCAACCACCCCCATAACATCTCAAAACATGGTCTCACAAAGACCAAGCATATGAATCACACCATCCACCACTCAAACCCCAATCATCAACATGACGGTGCCTCTCATCACCACAACAAGCACCATTCCAAATCCACCTCCACCACCACTGCCACCAAACTTGAACGCATCAAACCAATACAATATTGCATTACAAGTAGCTCAAAAAACTTCCTATCAAAAGGAACTCAAGCCACACAAGATGCTCAAGTTGTCCAAGCTGCATTACAAACACAACAAGCGCAACAAGCATAATAGGTTGCTTAAGCCCAAATCATATTGCAACAACAACAACAACAAGTTGCACAGGCACAAGTACAAGCTCAAGTTGTACAAGCACAAGCTCAAGTTGCACAAGCTCAAGCTCAGGCTCAAGCTCAGGCCCAAGCTCAAGCACATGATCAAGTCCAAGCCCAATATCAAGCACAACAAGCATAAGCACAAGTGTAGTATCTTGCACAACAACAAGCAACACAAGAACGAGCATATCAACAAGCACTTAAGTAATATCAAGAACATCAAGAAGCAGCCCAATTAGCATCTGAACAACAAGCGTTGTTGGCTCAACAACAATAGCAAGCTCAGCAACAAGCCTTAATATCACAATATCAACATGACCAACAACAAGCGTTGTTGGTACAACAACAAGCGTTGTTGGTACAACAACAATTGTAGGCATATCAAATAAACACATGTAACACCATCCATCAAATATACCACAAACTAATCCCACCCATCCCACCAACAATTGAAACTACCTCAAAACATCTTCATTCCACCTTGATCCAAAATGATGACAACACAAACAAGCTTCTTCAAGCAACAAGTGCCTGCTAATCTTCAAATCGTAAGTGAAAACCATAAAACACCTAGCAACTTGTTTCTCATCCATTTGGGATAGATTCTCATAATGAAACCAGGGTCTCCAAAGGGATTTGAGATCCCAAAATCTGACAACCGGGACAAGAAAACCCCTAAGATCACATCGATTTCATGCCAGCACTGTATTGGAAGCTGCATATGATGAAAACGTGGCTATTTCCTTGTAGTGCCATGGGACCAGTTCATCAGAAGCATCAAAGTTTCAAGAAATCAGGATATCTTATATAGTACCACGATTCAACATTGCTTAATGGACGTTTGGAGAGGAACTATCAGCTTCCAAAACGTTGAAAGAAATGAAAATAATTTCATTTCCATTCATTATAACAATGGTAGGAAACAAGCGCCGTAATCTTTCAGGAAATAAAAATGGGGCCAAGGTCGCAAGTATTGGGGAAATAAACAAGGCGGTCCATCACTTTGGGACGCAGTTCATTAACTTCAAAGTCCGGCGCGGGATCACTATATATAAATCCTCAGCTTGATCTCCAAGGAACTCAACATTGAACGATCCCTTGCTACACAACCAATGACACAAACATATCTTGATCAGCAAAGAAACCACCCATCTTCAAGCTATAATGACAAACCTTGCACATGGGTAAGAAACAAAAACATTACCAATGATGGTGTTGTCGATGCCAAATTTTTCATTAGTGCACGTCAACAAAACACACCCACACCACAACAACAACCTCAAAATCACAATCAAAACAATCACCAAGCCAACATAGTAACTCAATGGCCAAACAACCAAACCATCAACAACGTCAATAACCAAAGGGGGCCACCCCAGCAAAACAAGAACTCCCCCAAGTGGAAGTACACTGCCCTTGGATAATCACTCAAGGTCATCATGAAGAAAATGATAAATGAAAACCTCATCAAGGCTCCCACCTATGAGAATTATCAAGAACTAGATGTAAAACCACCCTGGGGTATAATCTAAAACCAACTTTGTGAGTTTCACAAAATCAGCAATACTACTCATCAGCTTGAATGAGGGTTGAAGAACCTATTCAAAGACCTTCCACGTGATCAAAGAATCATGGAGCAACCAATCAAATCAACCTCAAATAATACACGAATTTGATGCCAAACCATAACAACAAAGGCAATAATAACAACGATAAGGGGAAGGGAACATTTAAAAGTGTCAATCATGTATATGACCATGTCGTTGCATCCTTGGATGAGTATTGCACCACTATCACTATCAAAGGAGCCCACGTTGATTGTGGAGTCACCACAAGAGGCAGAAAAATTACCACTATAGGATCATCTCAACCAAATAGAGCACCCACACCCAACCCCAGA
>VDFB02096475.1:36252-120074 GCA_007258455.2 Sequoia sempervirens | reverse complement strand
AATATCGTCCAAGTAGCCAAAAGTAAACCACTCATTGTGGGATCACTCCCTAGAAATGTTTTCAAGTTTAAATGAGAATGTAAAGTCTGATGTTACATTGGGTAATGACAACAAAGTGTCAGTCAAAGGAAAAGGAGATGTCAATATTCTAACTAAACAGGGGGAGAAAAAATATATTTCAGATGTGTATTTTGTGCCTAGTCTAAAACATAACTTAATGAGTGTAGGGCAACTGGTTCAAAAGGGTATAGAGTAACCTTCAAGAATAGTGCACAATTTTAGACAAATACCCAAGCAACCCGACTTATTGCAAAAGTCAGAATGACAAACAACAGAATGTTTCCCTTAAAGATAAGGCAGATTTGAATATAAATTATGCTCAAGCACAACACTTAATGAATTCACAAGTAGGTAGAGAAGAAACTACAGCAGTAGTGCAGACAATCCTTCAAACTGAGATAAAAGATGAAAACTGGTTATGGCACCTGAGATTTTGGCATCTCAACTTTGGAGGTTTAAATTTACTTCATAGGAAAGGCATGGTCAAGGGACTACCTTTAATAAAAAACCAGAAAGGGTATGTGAAGGGCACATTTTAGGAAAACAACATAGAGAATCATTTCCAGCAGGAAAGTCAACTAGAGCAAAAGCCTCTTTGAAAAATATACATTCAGATTTGTGTGGACCTATACAAACACCTTCAATAGGTGGTAGTTTTTATTTTCTAACATTCATTGATGATTATTCAAGAAAAACATGAGTTTATTTTCTAAAGCAGAAAAATGAAGTGTTTGATCTATTTCGTCAGTTCAAGAATTTGGTTGAAAAACAAAGTGGTTTTTATATCAAAGTGTTGAGAACAGATAGAGGTGGTGAATATATTTCAAGAGAATTTTTTAATTTTTGCAAGGATCATGGAATCCACAAGCAATTCACAACTAGATACACACCTCAGCAAAATGGAGTAGCTGAAAGGAAAAATAGAACAATCATGGAAATGGCTAGAAGCATGTTGAAAGCCAAACATTTGTCAAATGAATATTGGGCAGAAGCAATATCTTCTATAGCCTATATAATGAATAGGTGTCCAATGAAAAGTGTCATGAATATGGTACCTGAAGAAGCATGGATAGGAAGAAAACACAGTGTTACTCACATAAGAGTATTTGGATGTGTTGCATATGCACATGTGCCTGATGAATTCAGAAGGAAGCTAGATAACAAAGGAAAAAAATGTATATTTGTTGGATACAGTGAAGAATCTAAAGCTTATAAGCTCTATAATCCAACAACAAAGAAAGTTATAATCAACAGAGATGTACAATTTGTAGAAGATGAAGCATGGGATGGAAGCATAGAGAAGACAGTCAATATTTTAGCTAGTATACCTTAGCATCAACAAATATTCTAGCTATTGTGACTCCTACCACTCCTATTCAAGCTCAGCAAAGTAGTCCACAAGTGACACCAGCATCGACTATAAGAACAACCTCATGCATTCAAGGAAGCAGTCTAACAAGAGGACAACAAACACCATCTACAGCAAGACCATCAGGTCCACATTCAACAAGTTCAAGTGATATGTCAAATCCTACATTGGCAAGTTTGAGAAGACAGAAAATCAGAAGCATAAAAGATATATATGAGCAAAATGAAGGTGAGAATAATTCAGATCAGATTTCTCTTTCTGTATTCTATTCTCAAATAGAAGATCCAGTTCATTTTGAAGATGCAGTCAAAGATGATAAATGGATAAGTGCTATGGATGAAGAGATTGAAGCAATTGAAAAGAATCAGACATAGGATCTAATCAGTCTTCCAAAAGACAAAGATGTCATTGGAGTGAAATGGGTTTATAAAACCAAATTGAATGAAAAAGATGAAGTTCAGAAGCTTAAAGCAAGATTGGTTGTAAAGGGCTATTCACAATAGCCTGGAATTGATTACAATGAGACATTTGCCTCTGTAGCACGATTGGATACTATAAGGATGATTTTAACAATAGCAGTTCAGAATAAGTGGTCTGTATCTCAAATGGATGTAAACTCAGCTTTTTTAAATGGTTATTTAGAAGAAGTTTATGTGGATCAGCCACCTGGGTATGAAATTCTGGGTGAAGAAGACAAAGTTTACAAATTGAAAAAGACACTGTATGGATTGAAACAAGCCCCAAGAGCTTGGTACAGCAGAATAGACAGCTATCTTTTGCTTAATGGATTTAATAGATGTAGTAGTGAGCCCACACTGTATACAAAAATGAATGAGGAAGGTGAAATACTGATAGTATGCTTATATGTTGATGATTTAATCTTCATTGGAAATTTATCAATTGATCTGTTCAAGGAAGACATGAAGAAAGAATTTGAAATGACAGACTTAGGTTTCATGAAGTATTTTTTGGGCATTGAAGTGAATCAAAATGAAAATGGTATTTTTATTTCACAGTCAAAATATGCAAATGACATTTTGAAAAGGTTTAATATGATGAAGTGCAAACCAGCACCAACACCTATAGTGACAGGTTTGAAATTAAACAAAGATGATAGAGAGTCTAATGTTGATCCAACTTTGTTTAAGAGGCTTGTTGGAAGTCTCATGTATCTCACAGCCACAAGGGCAGACATTATGTATGGAGTAAGTTTGATTTCTAGGTTTATGGAAACACCAAAAGACACCCATTGGAAAGCAGGGAAGAAAATTTTAAGGTATGTAAGTGAAACAAAAAATTTTGGCATGATGTATTCAAGTTCAGATGAGTTCAAACTCATAGGATACACAAACAATGATTGTGCTGGTAGCATTGATGATAGAAAAAACATGTCTGGTTATGTATTTAATTTTGGGACTGGAGTTGTCACATGGTCTTCAAAGAAGCAGCCAATAGTCTGTCTTTCATCAACTGAAGCAGAATATGTGGCAGTCACAAGTGCAGCATGCCAGGCAGTCTGGATGAGAAGAATTTTGAAAGAATTGCAAAATGAACAATTGGAGGCAACAAAAATTTACTGTGATAACAATTCAGCCATAGCTCTCTCAAAAAATCCAGTCTTTCATAAAAGAAAATTAATATTTCGTAGTACGAGAAAATTAATATTTTAAGTTTTAATTTTTACCATGAAAATTCCTCTGCCTCTGGCCTTCATATTGAAGTGTTCTAATTTAACAGAGGACTCACAGTCCAAATGCAATGATATTTGGGTTGGCCAAAAAAATGTGTTGACCATATTCGGTACATGTTATGGCGACCTGCTTTTTTGAATTGATATTCTCTATTCTAGAGGATCAGATTCGGTTGCCACTCTGCATGTAAAACATTCTTCCTGTTATATTTGTCTTCAATTGAATATATAATTTTTTTGAGTCACAAAAGAAACACTACTTTCCTCAAAGGGTGTAGTAAAACTAAAAAAAACTTGTCTATTTCAGATGTTCATTTGATTTTTTTGCAGGTTAGAGTGCTGACGCCTTTCTGGTCTTGCATTTGAGGTACAATTGAAGCTATAAAACATCTAGACTGTTATATTTGGTTACTTGGCTTTGGAAGAAGCAACAGCCGTGATACTCTTGACAGCTGAGCCCTCATGTTTAAGGGAGAAATACTTAAACGATCTTGACCTCTTCGTCACGCACCCTTGATACTCCACTCGTAATTTCTTCAAACTTCGGAGAACCTGTGGGTATTCTAATTCCAATTTATATGTTGATATTCTATTTCCATTTTCTCCAAACAATGGAGAACCTGCAAGTATTGAAGATTTCCATGTTCAGCCCATAAAAGATATTCCTGAAATTCCAATTTTTTACATATACACAACATTTTTTTGCTTTGAAAAAGCTATTACTTTGCATGTGTTCCCACTGGCTTCTATTAAATGGTAAGTGTTTTTCATCGTCGCCTCTCTTTTGAAGGATTATTAGATTTCAAACAAATGTGTTTCAACTATTAAAGTATATGATTGGGTAAAATACAACGAATATTTTTTCAATGTGCTTCAGAAGTTCCTACATGTCTACCACAAAATGAAATAATCTAAGAACACTACACAGAGACTAAATTTTGCCAGGAGCGTATAAGGGATAAGAGAGGGAGAGTTTTCTCAATAGTGCACAAGATACTACCTTATCCAGTAAATGAGACGAGAGAGTTGATTCCAATTGAGACCTTAATGAACCAAAATAGATAGCAATTCTAGTTGGAAGTCATTTATGTATCTCCGCGATGCTATCATTTTCAATGTCAATTTCAAAATTACAAGGTGGTTCATCAAAGAACGGTGACAAGCCTAGAATTTGAGTCTTGTCAGTTTTCATGATTTTTTTTAAAGATGATTTCGTTGGTGATATCCATAGGGGCCCCTGCTCGGAAAGATAATGTAAGTATCAATCACACCAGTTGCATGCAGCGCATTGGTAGGAACAAACATGAATGACAAATTATGCGTATTTTTTATGCATTTCACTACATAAAGGGCAAAAAGCAAGCGAGTGGACTGCATCGATAGTTGAAATACTTACCCAAACGAAGTTGGCAAAGACCTTAAGCAAGCCATCTTCCTTCTCCTTAATGAGATATATGCATTGTCTTGCATCTTTGTATATCATTGGTAGTTGAAGGTTGCGGAGACGTGTAGATTTGTTAAGTGCTGCATCCATGAGACTACAGAAAATTTTAAACCTTGGTGATCAATGTCTTTGATGTCTATTCAGAATATATCATGTAAGTCCTTTGTGATTTATGGATTGTTAGAGCCCATGCCATCATGAGTAGTAGTTAGTGGCAAGAACCATGAGTAATTGGAACTAGATCGCCCAAATCCTATGGCATACTAACATAATGTTCAAATTTAACAACAAAAAAACTTGGTAGATCTCAGGGGGTTTGCATTAACTTTTGTAGACAATAGTTGCTAAGTCCTTGTGATTTATGGATTGTTAGCAGTAGGTAGTGGTGAGAACCACAAGTAATTGGAGCAATTGACATAAGTTGACATAAGTTGTAGATCATCCAAATCCTATGGCATACTAACATAATGTTCAAATTTAACAACAAAAAAACTTGGTAGATCTTAGAGCCTGCATTAACTTTTGTAGACAATAGTTGCAACTTTCCCTAATGTTCCATTGATGAGATTTGGAACAATTTATAAATTGGAAGTGAGTATAACTTGTTGGACAATGCACTAGAGAATTGTGGAAGACAATTGTTTGGCCTTGAAATTTATAATGGATCTCTCTCTCATCTATTATGCATTACATTGTGCAATAGGGGCCCCCGAGGCTTTGTTATGTTGAGCAACCAATTCATTTGTTGGAAACAAATTCATAGATGACTAGAATTAAGTTTTTCATTTCCAAGGAAAAACATCAACACATGACATGAACTTGTAGTCACAAAGTTTTGGCTCCATATTTCTAATATTGGCTTGAAGGTTTAAAAATTGAAGTTAAGATTCTTCTCCACCTCATTGTGGGAAGATATCAAAGTAACAATTATATTAAGCCACCACACATCTTTTTGTCGTACAAATCATCAACATGCTTAGGAATGCCTTTGATAGGTGGTAGATGATCTAAATCACCAATAATGATAATTGGTTGACCACCAAATGAAAGTTGATTTCCCATAGGAAATACTTCATGCAATCAATTATTAATATGAGCTAATAACTTAGGATTGATGAAATTCATTTTGTTAATTACACTCAAAGGCATTCTTAAGTCACAGAGACGGGACGGAAGAGTAAAACTCCTCAAGTAAAAATTGATGTGCATGTGGCAGTTTTTTATCACAATAAGAAAGTAAGTAAAAAAGAAATAATCTAAATTTACTATTTCATATAAAAGTAAGTTTTTAAATTAACATATTTAAAACTCCTCAAGTAAAAATTGATGTGCATGTGGCAGTTTTTTATCGCAATAAGAAAGTAAGTAAAAAAGAAATAATCTAAATTTATTATTTCATATAAACTAAGTTTCTAAATTAACATATTAAAACTATAGACATGTAAGATTGAGCTATACACCTGATTTAACTAACATCACTTTGTCCTAAATCATCCTATTCTCTAAGTAATTTAATCGAATAGCCTTTATTTGATTAAAATCATCAAATTTCTCTCTTAATTAAATAGATTAATTTTATCTGGTTAAGTCATCATCTCTCATTAATTAAATAAATCATTTTATTTAATTAATTCTATGGTCCCTCTTTTAATTAAATAGTTCACTATATTTAATTAAATCTCTAAAGTCATTCTATTGAATTAAATAAATTAACATTTATTTGATTTTATCTAATATCATCCCCTTTAATTAAATAAATCAAAAAAATTATTTTATTAAGTCTAAATCATTATTCCTCTCAACTTTGATTTATTTAAATCATAAAATCTAAGGCAAAATTGTCAAATCAACTAACCTCCTCTTAATTAATCAAATCTTGATTAATGCTAACTCTAATTCATGTCCCATCCTCTAGATAATGCAACTTTCTCATGAAAATCAATTTGATTGATTTATTAAATCTTCAATTACATTCAAAAGGGCATAAATGTTGGAATATTCTCCAAATTTGAAAATCCTTCCAAAAGGGTTTGTACATCCAACAAGGCATTTAATTCATCTTACATGTCCTTTATCCTTGAGCCAAGAGAACATAACTCCATTTTCTCCTCCCTCCAACTTGTCATTTCACTAATTTCAAATTACACCTAATATCATTTAGTGTGCACATTCATCAAAGTGTGCTCAAGCTTCCTCCATTCACATCTTGACAAGTTTAACTTTCCCATTGGATGTTGAATGATCCCACATTCCTCCATTTTTTCTATTCTTCCATCTTGTTCTTGTATACATAGAAGACTTTTCTTCTCATTTTGGATCCACAACTTAGAAAACCATTACTCTCTTCACATTAAGAGCTAATTTTATCCATTTCATAGCATTTGTCATCATCTTAGCTAGGTTATTGCAGATTTCACCAAGGAGCTCATTGTTCTTTATTAACAAGTGGATCAATCTTCATCAAATCATCACAAAGCTTGCAAAGGAGTTTGGAAAGGGCCATTTTCCACATCAAAATGGCACCAATTTCCCCATGGGATTGAGATTTTGCATGCTTTGATAGGATTTAATTGTTTTCTTTGTTGTGTTCTTCATTTATTTCCTATTTTTAGCATTGTAGATGAATTTCATGGGGAATTTTAGTTCTAACTTGCACATGGATCTAATTGTGTGTTTGTTTCTCATATTTGTGCAGGTCTAGGATTGGGGTTCACATCTAGGGTGAACTTGAAGATTTCAATATGTTTTTCTCAAAAATTTCATGGTTTTTTGTTAACTTTTGCACCTATAGGAAATTGCATCAGTCTAGTAGCACCATACAGTGATGTTGACCAATCCAGCAGTGCCATACAGTAACGCTAAAGACTTCAAACTTCATTGCTGAGGTCTTCTTGCCTAGAAATTCAAATGTTTAAACTTTTATACTGGGCCATTTCTCTGTCACTAGGTTCCCAAACTTCAAACTACACTGCTTAGTGAAGCAACATCGCAATTATGCTCTCTGGTTTTACCGCAGAGAGCCATTGCCAGTCCTATCGACCCCATATACTATCGTTGATCTCTTCAAACTATGCCACATATGCAAAATGCACTGCTAGAGTTGGGTAAAAGACACTTTTCAATTTGATTTTAACATGTACTTTTTATGCTGGTTGCTTTGGGCTACTAACTAGTTTTTTGACCTCTATTTTGTAGTTCTAACCAGTTTTTGTAGGTTTTCTTAATTGAAGGTGAAGGAGGGAAACAAAGATGAAGACTTCTATGACATCATCATCTCATTGTATCAAGTGTTTTTAAACACTTTTGGGAGAAATTATAATCCCTCTCCTAAGGATTTGCTATCTTTCATGTTCTTAGGACTCACTAATTGTCAATTTGGTATTAAAAAGAACAAGACAAAAGGATTAAAAAGAACTTTAGGCAAACTTACTAGATTTTTTTTAAGGGTTAACAATTGAACAAGCAACTTTCACTTTTCCTTTTGGTGCTTAAAAATAATTCACTATTGCTTTGAAAGGATTAAAATGAACATGTGTTTATATGTTTTGTAATCACATACCCAAAGTAATATCATATAAAAGACGTATGTGCTTCTCTTACATCTCATGACAATCTTGAGAATCAAAAGGCCTTTTTGTGATATTAAGTTGTGTAAGTGATTTCCTCCACACTTCAATTTGGGATTCTTAAAATTGGACAAACCATGTGAGTGTGAGTGGAATATATTGTGTGTGTTCTCTCTTTGTTTCTAAATGAAGATTGATCAAACTATGATGTGTTTGCTCACTTTTGTGTTATCTTAGAGGGCCTGCCTTGTGGGAAAAAGTAATCACCCAAGGGAATGACCCAATGGGAACATGCTAAAGCCAAACGACTTCCACCCAAGATATAAGTGTGGGTACTTGACAAAAGTTCAAGTATCACGAGGATTGTTTTGACAAGAAAATAAACAATGGTATTTTTCCATATGGATGATCCCCCATGAACAAAATGCCCCTACTAGAATCTTTTGTATAAAGGCCAAAATCCCTATCTATTTGTTGGTGCAAGAACGGTCATTCTGAAGCTGTCCTATGTTTTTATGACTCTTAGTATAAATGAGAAGTATGCCATGGGAGTTTCATGGGTACTAATACTTGGCTGACCCGAGAAGAGAGTGCACTATAAGCAGGAGCCTGTGTGGTCAAGCATCTAATCATTCACTAAGAGTAGGCGTAGTTGGATTTTTCCAAGTGGGAACTTAGAAAAATACTATCTTTCATCCAAAGGATTGTGCATCACTTGATTCAAAAACACATTGCTTGATCTCAAAATAGGGAAAAACAAACATTCAACATGAATACCAGCTTTCAAACCCTTTAGAAGAGAAAATACCTTTGAAACAAAATCTAAGTGCTATTACTTGTCCTAGGGATTCTATCCTTAGAGGCTTCCAAGCATTAGGGTTTACATCTCAATTTGCTTCTACTAAAGTCAACATTAGGTTTGTTGCCTTGATTTTCCTTGGTTTCCACATAATACACTTTGGGGGATAAGAGGAGATTTAAGACATTAGACATCTAGATTCAAAATCTAAATCAAGAGAGTGTTTGTGGTAAAACGAAGTCACTAAGCAAAGATAAAACAATTGGACCTCACACATGTGTCTTCTCAAATGATTTCACAAAAAATCAAGATTCAGAAACCCAAATTCAAGGTTCTTATTCCAAAAGATCATCAAAAGTGTCTCTCAATGCTCTATGAATTCAGGCAAAGATTTATTTTCAACTTTTATAGATGTGCATCAAGAAACAATCCAAATTTGTATTCATTGTCAAAATCTGGGTCTTTTTCAGCAATTTGAGTATCTTGTTTAGAGTAAAGTGTGTTCTTCAAAACCGAGGTCTTGTAAACAAGAGTCTTTTTATGTACACATAGGATCAAATTCAAACCATCATCCATCTTTCAAACATCAACCAAAATCATCTCACCAACAATTCTTGAAAATCTTGAAACCATCCTTTATGCTAGACTTTTTGGAAAATCCATGAATCAAAATCCTTGAAACAAAATCCATGAATCCTTGAATCAAACATAAAAAAAAATCTTATTTGGCTAGGTATGTGTAGATGCATCCTTCTCCATATACTTAGTTAGATTATCATCAAAATCATCTTGTTTGGTTAGGTGTGGGTAGATGCATCCTTCTCCCTACATTTAATCAAACTATCATTTTGTGAGAAAATATATCCCATATATAAACATCCAACATATTGGGATCCATTTGTTCATTATCCAAATCAATCCAAGAATCCAAACCAAAATAAAGGTCGAAACCAAAAATCCAAGAAATCCAAAATCAAAATCCAAGAATCCAAGAATCCAAAAAAGTCCCAAAACTTTAGCATTCCCCTCAAGATTTTCTAAAGAATTCAAACATCCATATCATTCATTTATCAAACATCTTTCATCATCACATCTTTGATCTTTAAGCATCCTAGATTTTCTCTTTTCAGCCTCATTTTATGGTTCAAACGAGATCACAACACAAGAAGAACATGGAGAATAAGAAAAAAACATCAACTAGAAGTGACCTAAGTCAAACCACACCCGAGAACTATCCTGTTAGACCAAGCAACCCACTACTTGATCTTTCTCTCATCACACAAGATCCTCAAGAGTAAGGGAAAGTGGAAGACATCACCAACTCGGGGATAACCCAAGATGAGATCACTAAAATGCTTCAAAACCCCGACAACCACAAAATTTTCAAAGCCATGTTAAGATTGAACCCTTCCCAATACATGCTTGAATTGGTAAAGGAAGGAGCTAAACTACCTTCCGATTTCAATGCGAGCACTATTGTGGAGAAGCCTTTCATGCTGCTTGTACCAATTACCTCACCCACTCAGAGCATTGTCCAACCCATTCCACAATCCACAACATCTATTGCCACCACACAACCTATTGTCAACAAGGGGAGCATGTTGTTCAATGCCCTTCAAAAACACCCCCTTGTCAATACCCATAATTTGGAAGCCAATACTGTCATAGGTACATCAAGTACCACCCATCAAAACCCACTCTGGCCAATATGTCCCACTCACATTCCATGATACCAATGACACATCCTTTCACACAATGCCGATATATGCCCTTGACACCCAGGTTTCCCTTCCATTGGTACAAGTAGACCTATTTGAACCAGATGGACTTTTGGGGGCCTCATCTTCATCTGCTATGGAAACATTTCCACCAATTCTGCCACCATTGTATCCCTTACCAATATCAACATCATTTATTGGTTTAGGGCTCCCCCCTTTACCTAACACAAGTCAGTCAATCCAGGTCAATCCACCAATCACCAATCAAATCATTACATCAAATCCTCTAAATGTACCATTGATATTGCAACAATAGATGGCATCCAACCAAACAACAACATCAATCCCAACAAACCAAAACATAGTCTCTCAAGGCCCTAGCACATCAATCACACCCATTATAATCACTCAAAACACATCTCAACCACTCGTCACCACATCCAGCACAATTCCAAATCCCCCACCACCACCGCCACAACCAAATGTAGCAAGCCAGTATAGTATAGCGCTACAAGCTCACCAAGCCTACCAAAAGGAACTCCAATAGTACCAAGCCGCTCAACAAGTAGCACAAGCTGCTCAAGCCGCACAACAAGCGCAAGCCCAAGCATTGTTGTAACAACAACAAGCACAACAAGCTGTGCAAGCCCAAGCATTGCTGCAACAACAAAAATCCAAACAAGCATCACAAGTTGCTCAAGCCATGCAATAAGTACAGGTCGTACAACAAGTAGCACAAGCTCAACAAGTGCAACAAGCAGCCCAAGTGCAAGCCTAAGTGTTGTTGCAACAACAAGAAGCTCAACAAGCAATGGAAGCTACTCAAGCTACCCAACAAGCACAAGCATAGGCACAAGCATAGTACCTCACACAGTAATGATTCTCCAAGCAACAAGGATATCAAAAAGCTCTGAAGCAATACCAAGAGCATCAAGAAGCAACCCAACTAGCAGCCCAGCAACAAGCAATGTTGGCACAACAATAGTAACAAGCCCAACAATAGGAATTATTAGTGCAAGAACAATAGGAACAACAACAAGTATTGTTGGTACAACAACTACTACAGGCATACTTGGCACAAAAAAATGTGAAAACACCATCAACTAATACACCAACCAATCCACCCATCCCTCCAACGACCAAACCTCCTCAAAACACCTTCATCCCACCCCTTGATCCTAAAGATGACCTGACACAAATGAAATTTCTTTCACAATAGGTGTTGGACCATCAATCAAGGAAAACCACAAAGCCACATAATAATTTATGCCCCTACCCATTTGAAAAGAGCATTATCATCAAACCATTCCCAAAGGGATTCAAGATCCCAAAATTTGACAAGTATCGTGAGACTAAAAAACCAAAAACCCTAAAGATCACATCAGGGAGTTTCAAGTACACTACATGGAAGTCACCTATGATGAAACTTACTTTATGCAAATGTTCCCTCAGAGCTTGGTAGGTTATGCCATTGACTAGTTCTCTTGTCTTTTAGGAATAAAAAAAATCTAGGAAATTGTGGACACATTCATCCAAAACTATGCTTTCAACATTACTATGGATGTGAGTATTGAAGAACTATCAGCTATGAAACAATCCAAGGGAGAAATATTTGCTTCATTCTTGCAATGATGGCAATCCAAGGCCAACAGAAGCAAGTGGGCTATGCCTGAGGAATAACAAGTGTGCACCATCATTGCAAACCTTGATGGACTCTTGTCCTTCCATCTTAAGATGAAATGTATCACAACCTATGACCAACTAATCCCTAAGGAGCTCAACATCGAACGAGTCCTTATCTCACAGGTAGTAACTCCATCTTATCAAGAAATTTTTCCATCCACCAGCTATAATTACAAACCATGTACATGGACGAAGAACAGAAACATTACCAACAATGGTGTTGTTGATGCCAAAGTTGTCATTAGTGCACCTCAACAAAACACACCCCAACAACAACCCCAAAACAACAATCAAAATATTCAACAAGCTTACATGGTGGTCTAGTAGCCAAATGACCAAACAATCAAAAATGTGATTGATCAAAGGGGACCACCTCAATGAAACAACAACACCATCAAGCAAAAGTACATAGCCCTTGGGGAATCAGCTAAATCCATCATGAAAAAACTAGTGGAAGAAAAACTCATCACGGTTCCCACATATGAAAACTATCAAGAGCCCTTGGTAAAACCACCATGGTACATTGAAAATCACCTTTGTGATTTACACAAAATCAAGGGACACACAACTACCAATTACATGAGGCTCAAAAACTTGATCTAGGACCTCATAGATGATAAGATCATAAACATGGAACAACCACCTGGAAAAAAAATCTCAAGATCTACAAGAATCTGATGCCCTACCATAACAAGGAGAACAATAACAATGATAAAGGAAAGGGGGCATTCAAAAGTGTAAACCATGTATATGACCATGTCACTGCATCTCTAGATGAGTACTGCACTGTTATCACCAACAAAGGAGCTCAAGCCAATTGTGGAGTCACTACAAGAGGAAAAAAAGTCACCATTGCAGGATCCTCTCAGCCAAATAGAGCATCCACTTCCAACCCAAGACCCGTTTCCAGTGGCTATAATGTCCTCAAACAGTTAAAAAGAACCCCAACACAAATTTCCATCATGGAGTTGCTAAAAATCTCACCAGTCCACAATAAGATCCTAGAGGAAGATTTGGCCTCATCTTCTATCCCCACTGATCTTGATGCGGATCATTTACAAGCTATGGTCTCACATTTCACCACACCTCACCTTCTAACTTTCTTAGAGAAATATCTTCTAAAACAACTATCTCACAATCATGCGCTTCATCTTGAGGCCTACGTCCATAAAAACAAGGTCAAGAGGGTCTTGGTGGACGGAGGTACAGGGTTGAACATATGCACCCTTCAATTAATAAATTTTTTTGGCTTGTCTGAAGATGCTAGCAAGAAATGAAAAGGAATAACCATCAAAGCCTATGATGATCAAGAAAGATTGTCTTAGGGCACCATCCAACTCCCTATTCAAGTAGGGCCGACCATCTTGGAGACAACCTGTCAGGTCCTCAACCTGGAATTGCCTTATAACATCCTTCTAGGGCGTCCTTGGATTCATGGGATGCAAGCTATTGCTTTCACCTTTCATCAATGCGTAAAATTCCCACATCAAGGCCAAGAGGTCACCATCCATGATGATCTTGAACTGTTCTATTATTGAAAAAATTTGGAAGCAAAATATTACAAAATCCCCCAAGTACCTAAGAAAGATGAACACCCTTCAACACCATACATAGGCCCAGCCACTCTCACCTCCACTTCTGTGACTAAAACATCTGACATTCTACCATCTTTGACATCAAGGTCATGATTCAAGACAATGGTTGTGGGCATTACACAATTCCAAAGAATTCTTTCCTAGTAGGAGAGTTATCATAATCTTCCAGATCACGTGGCCAACCACAACCCACTAGCACTCCATCCCAAATATTCACAACAGGCCCCTCCAGCTTTAGGTGTTGGGGAGACTTGGGACGAGAAGTAGTGGAAGAAGATCCATCCAAAATGTTGTACCAAGACAACAGACTTGTAGCCAACCTTTCTATGGATGACAATAGCAAAGGGTTACAAATGATGCTCGCCATGGGCTATAACAGAAACAAGAAAATTGGGTAGAATGATAATGGTCTTCTGGAACCCCTCATTGTTGAGAAATGCATGAAGAATCTTGGCCTTGGTTGTAATCCTCCTAGGGTAACCATATGTGGCAGAGTTACCCCAGTTAGAAAGGTCATAACACCTCCTCAGGTATCAACATTAAACCCTAGGTCATTAGCCGCTGCCCAACGATTACCAGTGTCCACAAGGTTTCCTTTAGACAATTTCATCTTTGACATCACTGATGTGTGTAGTAGTGAGGATGACAAACTCGATAGAAGTATACCCACATTATTTGAAGACTTTGGCCTCTTTATGATTAGCACATTATCCTATGAGTTTGAAAACCAATCCGGTGAGATATAACTAGTCTACCCCCAACTTATTGATTATGACCAGCAAGGACCATTGGTTCTAGACACATTCAAAAATTATGAGGCACTCTCAGAATTCATGGGACCAAGGGATAATATTCCATGTGGGGATCATAAGGTAGGGTTTGTCATTGAGCTAGAAATGCATGTATATTATGGGGAGACGATTGAATCCCTCAGTCACAAAAGCGAAAAACTAAGAATAATGTCTAGGTCTCTAAGTGAAAACCACACTATGGAACTCTCAAACCCAAAAATAGTAAAAATAAAGGACGCATCCAACGTCAAAAGCCTCTCTAAGGCACCCAAGGATGGGGGATTCAATCTTCCTCTTGGTGCTCTACATCAAGAAAAATCAATAGTTCTAACTAAGAAATGCAACCCAGTCAACCTAGGAACAAAGGAGATGCCACACATCACATTTTATGCATTCATTGTTGTTAGAGGAATAGGAGATCCTACCTACCTTCTTAAGAGAAAGGAAGGTCAATTTTGCATGGACCTATGTCAACATGCCTGGGCTTGATCCAGAGATTGTGGTCCACCACCTAGCAGTATACACTGGAGCCAAATTTGTGAAACAAAAGTTAAGAAAAATGCATCCTTAGATTGCCTTGTTGGTCAAAATGGAATTGAAGAAGCTAATTGATGCAGGATTTATATGGCCAGTCGACTATCTGGAATGGGTATCAAACTTGGCACCCATCTCAAATCCCACTAGGGGCATCCATATATGTACATATTTTAGGGACCTAAACAAAGCATGTCCCAAAGAAGACTTCCCACTACCTAACTTTGATATTATTATAGACATGATTGTGGGACATGAGATGCTTTCACTGATGGATGGATTTTTTTGGGTATAATCAAGTTATGATCGCCAAAGAGAATCAACAAAAAATGACTTTCACTTGTCCATGGGGGACATACTGCTGGAATATTATGCCATTCAAACTAAAAAATGCTAGAGCTACCTATCAGAGGGCCATGGCATTAATTTTTTATGATATGATCCATAAGACTATGGAATATTATGTTGATGACATACTAGCAAAATCCAAAAAATTGAAGGGACCACATAATAGCATTAAGTGTCATCTTTGAAAGGCTTGAGGAATATAAGGTCCACCTAAATCCAAAGAAGTGCATCTTCGGCGTACAATCAAGAAAGTTGTTGGGATACATAGTGTCTATGAGGGATATTGAAATGGATCCTACTAAGGTAAAGGAAATCCTTGAGATGGAGGCACCTAAAACATTGAAGTAGCTAAGAGGCCTCCAAGTCAGGCTCCATTCCATCTGCAGATTCATAGCTTAGCTAGTAGACAAGTCAATTCCATATTCTCACCTAATTCACAAGGGGGTAGCATACAAATGGGATGATAAATGAAACCAAGCCTTCAACAAGATCAAAGAATATCTGCTCACACCTCTAGTTCTCATACCACCAATCCCATGAAAGCATCTAATTCTTTACATATCAGCAATGATGGCAGCTCTTGGTGCTCTTCTAACACAACACGATGAAAATGGAACAAAGAGGGCCATCTATTATATCAGTCATATGATGGTAGGAAATGAGTTAAACTAATCATTCATTGAAAGAGCATGTCTAGTAGTGGTGTTTTCCTCACAAAAGTTCAGACACTACATGTAGGCACATAAAATCAAAATCATCACTAAGATTGATCCCCTCAAGTACCTACTATCCAAGGTAATGCTCACAGGAAGGATGGACAAGTGGGTCATGATCTTATCTGAATATGACATCAAGTATGTGAAATGGAAGGCAATCAAGGGCCAAGTGATCATAGACCAGCTTGCAGAAGCGCAGATGTATTTAGAGATTCCACTTATATCAGAGTTCCCCGGTGAATCCATCTTCAACCTAAACATAGCCAACCACTGGAAACTATACTTTGATGGATCCTACATGCAACATGGATCAAGAGTTAGAGTCTTTTTCATCACCCCAAAGGTGGACTACATACCTAGATCATAAAAATTGGCATTTCCCTACACTAACAACATGCAAAATACAAAGCTCTAACCATAGGTCTTAGAATAGCAGTGTAGTCACACATCATGGGCCTCAAGGTATATGGGGATTCACAGCTGATAATCAATCAAGTGAATGACACATACTAGACAAAAGATGATAAGTTGACTCAATACAAAAAGCTAGTGGAAAGTCTCTAGGAGTCCTTCATTGATATCATATTTGAGCAAATTCCCAGAGCAAACAACAAAGCACTAGATGCCATGGCAACAATTGGATCCTTACTGGACATCCATAGTAATGTCCTGTTGATGTGTTTTTTATGCACTTCTCAACACAGGTAATGCGTAGGTGCACTACCTCTCTTGAAAGACAATCTTCCACAATCAGATTGCAGAACACTATCCCAAGGTCTCTCGGATGTCAGGTCATGACAGTTCTTAGATACCTTAGTAGTTTGATGTGATTTGCTGGAATCACAAGGCGGCCTTACAGAAATACAAAGTGTGGATGCGAAGCATGAAGTTAGATCTTCGAAAATGAGTTTTGGTATGAAAGCAGTTATGTGTTGGCTGTAGGTTCAAACAACAGTCTCAAACTCCATCTGGTTGTTAGATTTGGCTTTATAATGTGCAATGAACCTTGGTATTGTTCAGTTTCTAAAAAAGGGTGGAAAAGAGCGAAGGGGAAGAAAAGTTCCTAAGTCTGAAACTTGCAATGAATAGTGAAAATGGAGTTCCTGCAATGGACAATTCCTTAAAACAATATCCCACTTAACCAGGGATTTCACAGTATCATGGAAATTGTGCTATCTTCTAAGGGCTGCAGATATTTCATCCTTCATCCACCAGATACATGCATGAATTAAAGATAAATGTTTGGGGCAGCTTCAAATCAAGTCCAGGCTAACTTTGCATAGCTATCTACCTTCAGCAAACAGCAAAAAGTATGGACTAAAGGATCATCAACAGTGCAGGAATTTTCATAAACACCAAACATCATTCCTAAGATTTACCCAAATGCAATAAACAGCTAACTAAACAGCAAAGAGATCTAAGCTAAAAACCTAATATTGGAGAAGTAAATCAAATGACATGAGAGAAAGCAAGGAAATGCACCAAGTCAATGCTATTTCTTATAAATTTCTGCAGCATGTCTTTACAACAACTCAACTCTCACTTTTGCAAATGAGGGGAGTGCTCTATTTATAGTTTTCCAAAAGTTAAATGAATGGCCAAGATTCATTACAATTGTGTGGCCAAGATTCATTACAAAATAGGGTTTCACCTACCCCCAAATAGATTTACAATTAAAAAACATTCTTTGTCCTTTCCCTATTTTGTCATCTAGTGGATGACACTATTATTTTTTTGTCCTGTAGCTAATTGCTATTTTCTTGGTTGTAGCTACTCTTCTGGGAGGAGTTCTTCCTTGGCTGGGCTGTCCTCTTGCTCCTTTGAAGCTACGTGTTCAATGTACTTGAGGATGACGGCCTGGAGCTTGTCTACCTCGAGGATCTTGCATCTCAACACCTGGTAGCTCCATTCTTTGGCATTCTCTTCCAATCGCTTCCAATCCTCCTCATACTTTGAGCCTTGGTCTCTGAATAGCTCTGATCGATCGAAGGCACGGGCAGTGAAACTCAGGAAGTCCATTGTGATATCTCTGGTTGTCCCGTCCTTCATCTTTTCCTGAAAGTATGGCTTGATCTTTTCGGCGTCCAATTGTACCGTGGGCATATCATGGCCCGTCATTAGCTCAAGATACTGGGTGCATTCCGCCCGGATTTCTTTAATCCATTCGATATCTGGATCCACTCTGCTCTGGATTTGCTCCATCCTCTCCTTCCGGTTGATGAGGTCTTTGCGCCACACGTCCACCAACTAGTGATCCTCTTTTTTCAGCTCTAGCTTTTCTTCACACGTGCTTTTTGGCATCTGAAGGATGGCTTCGATTTTCGGGGCGGTGGAGTCGTAGATTGCAAGGAAGTTGGTGCAGAGTTTCTTCGTGCCCTCCAGGGATTGGACCAGGTCCAGGAACTTGTTGACTATCTGCACAGTCAAGCTGAACCCCTTGTTTTCGATGCTTATGAACTATTGGAACCAATCCTTAGTGGTCCTCTCCAAGTTCTTCCTCCTTTCTAGCTTATCTATCTGCTCTTTGGAGAGTAGCTACGGTGCAGCTGTAGAGGTAGTGGGCAAGTCATCTACTGAGGACCACTGCTGAATATAATCAGTCAGGGTAGCAACCTGCGCCTTGAACTCATCCTTGGTGACCTTGTCCTATTTGACTAGATGCACCACCGTGGCCACTAACTCCTCCAGATGTTCAACCTTCTATTCCCTGGTTGCTATACCTAAGTCAATGGTGGAGATATTGTAGCTTACTCCGGTTTGGCCAATAGTTGGCGTTGCTATTTGTGCTGCCCAGGAGCCGGAAGCGTCCATGGTTATCTTGGAATGGACCTTAGGCTTCTTCTCCTTCTTCATTGTGGTCAGGGATCGAGCTAAGATGGCTTCCAATCTTGACCTCAGGTCTGTCGGAACTGGGGTTGCCCTTTCAAGCTACTTTTCCAACCAGCCGGGCATGGCAGATTTGTCCTTGGGTGCATCATGGCTGCCTTCACCCTTTTCAGTTAGAGGCAAGACTTCTGCCTCCTTTTCCTTTTGAAGCTCTTCCTTTTCCTTGGCAGCATCCTCCTCCTCTTCGTCAGAGTCACGATAAAACATGAGGTGTTTAGCAGGTGCCTTGGTAGACAACATCCGGGTGGGATCTTCTTCTCCCGCGACCTCTTCTTCTTTCTTTTCTTCAACAGCCTCAGCCTTGGGGCTCTTCACAATATGGGTCTCGGCCTCAGTGATACCCTTTTTAGGTTGCTCTTCTTGCGGCCATCCCTCTTCACCATGCGGCGACTATTCTGCCTCCTCCCCAACATCCTTTGGTTGCTGAGCCAACTCCTCTTCAACGTCCTCATCGAAAGCCCGAACAATCTCCTTGGCAACATCCGAGCCATCCTCTCCATCCCCGCTCTTGCAAGAGTCTGTCTCTTCTTCCTCGTAGGCCACCTTGTCGATGGTTCTGTGCTCGTATTCGGGGTGCTCATAGTAATCATTGGCCTCTTCCTCGATAGGCCTCAAAGCCTCCTGTTCCAGCTCCTCCAACTCTTTGGAAATCTGCATTGTGGCCTCCATGGCCGGCAGACCTATTAGCGGTTGCGAAGGCTGAGCTGTTGTGAGGGCTTGGGCGAGGGCCGCCTGGAGTGTGGGGTCCATTAGGATTTGCGAGAGCTTGGGGGGAAGACTCTGGAGGTGCCGTGTAATAGCCTTGGGCATAGTGGAAAGGGGAACATGCAATGCTATTGTTGCCAGAGGTAGGGAGGTAATGGGTGACATGGCAGCAGCAGAGGAAGGGGAAGTGGTCATGCTAGAGGAGGAGTCGATATTGATTATTGGCCCGGCCGGGGGTGAAGAGGCAAGGTGAACAAAAATGTCCACCACCTGTGGAGATGAGGCGATTGCGGCCTGAGAGGCGGGCAGCACACCAGTCGGGGGAGGAAGGAGCAAGGGAGGCTGCGCCTATGTTGTGATCACTATCCTTTTGAGCTTCTTGGGAGATGAGCCTCCCGTGTCCTTCATTGCTTGTTCTTTGGGGTCCGCAGACTATGTTGTCTCTGTTCCCTTCCTTTTTTGGGACCTAGTGATGGGGGGAGACTTGGAAGTCTCACCAGCTGATGGGGAGGTGGCAATGTCCTCCGCTATGCTTGGATCGCTCCTGAGCACTTCCTATGTTAGAGCCACCCCCTGTTGCTTTAGTTGTGCTACCTTCCCATCGACCCACTCCTTAGTGTGAGCTATAATTGGCTGGGTGATAGTATCCAGGTCCGCAACCTCTTGCTCGTCCCAGTCGATGGAGGGGATTGCCAGGTCAGCAACCGTAGGGTACCTCGGGTGCACAAGGGTGGACTCATGTTCCTCGAGCTGGTCTGGCACCGGAAACAGCTGCACTCTCCTCAAAAATTGCACAGTCATGCGCATGTAGTGTATCATGCAGACCTCCTTGTCATCTTTACAATCTGCCTAGAAATATTTGACATGGTATTTGTGGGCGTACGCCGGCCCCAACGCCTTCCTGACATGGCCATGTGGGTCCATTCGCAGGCGAGCCGTGTACCATTCAAAATTGTGTTCTTTAAGTTCCTTTTCTAAGTTGCCGGTGCATTAAGATGTTTGCAGTCGATATAGGCCCTAGCTGAGGGTCATGGGATAGGGGATCCCTGCTACGTGCTTGTTGTCGAAGACCATCTGGATGTGTTGGAGCTGTTGGGAAAGCTCTAGGAGAATGACCTGGTCGTTAGGGTATCTCGGCAACTTGTTCGGCCGTTCAGTGAATCCCTGGGCATGGATGTAGGTGAACTTGGGAAACTGGATATATAAGAAGGCATACTCCTTCAAGAGTGCCCTGGCGCTGTGGGAGACCCTCCTTTCGAAGTCCCTGGCAATCAATTTGATGATGTGGCCAATGAAGGTGTCATTGACCCAGCAGTACTCTTTTTTGAAGTTGCGGTATTGTAGTTGAGGGTACTGGTCAAAAGGCTCGAGCCCTCGTTTGTGATCCTGATCCAGCACCATAAATAGCCCACTATATTGTCTCTGACCTGCCAAGGAGTATACCAGGTACGAGGTCATGTAGAACTTGGAGCTTTTCTTGACATTTACAAACTGCTCGTGGAAGCAGTTGCTGATGATGCCTCCTCAGTCGAATGAGGTCTTAGTTTTCACATCCTCATTTCCTCGTATGATCTGTTTAATGTAGTAAGCCATCCACTCTTGGAAGTAGGTGGCTGCTGGGAGGCCCATGACCCTGCTTAGCATAGTCACCAAGTCGTGATAATCTTCCTAAAAGTCGCCGCAGAACAGCTCTTGGGGAACCTTTGCAGCGCTGCCCCGTTTCTCCTTTAACCAGTAAAGGTTAATTGATTTCTTGCAGCCCAACGGATTGGCATCCCACGCCGCCTGACACTACTCCAAAGTGGGGACATCCATATGTAGGAATGTGGGAATGTGGAAGGTTTTAGTGATTCCTTTTGGAGACATGTCGGCGAGGATATTCCCCTCTTTGTCCATGATTGTTCTGGTGTCCGTTTGGTAGGCTTCTCAGCAAGCCATTACTAATTCAGGTGCTATCAAAGACAGAGGGAAGCCGGCAGCTTTGGCGATTCCACTTTGATGTATCAACTTGGCATTCTTTGTTTTAGGGTCGACCTTGACCCTCTGGGTAAACTCATCTATGTCCATCTGGCCGATATTGGTATCTGAGATCTCTTTCTAGTCAGTCGAGACCTTTGACTGGAGCGGTTCACCCTGAAATTGGAACTTCATCTAATCCTTATCTTCCTTTCCACGGGCAGCTCTTCCAGATTTCTTGCCCTTATCCTTTTCAGTGGAGGCCCCTGAAGTTCCTGCAGCCGATTCCATATATCCTGCAAGCAAAGGGCGAAGTTAGCACAACAAAACATCAACATCATTAATATTAGTCCACATTATGAGCATATCATCTAAATAACTATTCAAATACATCATAAATTTTATCCTCAGATGATATCGATTTTATTTTAGAGCATTTGGACAATCCGGGCCCGGAGGGCTGGACTTCCCTGGCAGGAATGCTTTCAGGGAGGTAAAACACAACTGAAAGTTCCTGGAGACCCCCCGTTGGCCAAATTTTGGTATTTTAAGAGGCCCATGATGGAGAACGGCATGATTTAGGACGTGGGTCAAAGTCAGATTCATAATTTGAATTGGTTTGGATTGATTTAAGGAGCTTCGGAGGTTTCAGGCCATAAGGCAGTTAAGGGGCGGCCGTTGGCGACGGCGAATAGTGGGCAGAAGTCCAGATGAGGAAGTCTGAAGGCCGGGGTCTGGGGCACCGAAGGACGGTCAGGCGCACATACCGTTCAGGCTCGGCGGCGGCGGAGGTAATGCCGGAGCCCGGCGGCAGGGGCGACGCGAGGTTATAGCTGCTCCAAGATTTTCATTGATTGGAACAGCGGCGGTGAAAGGTGGCCCCGAGCTTGGGCAGCGGGAAGACGAGAGTTGCAGGCCGCCGTATGAATTTTGCGATGATTTGAACAGCGGCGGTGGCAGGGAATCCAGGACCCGGTGACTGGAGAGACAGGAGACGACGGCCGCCGCGAGGTTCGGCAGCGATCGGGCGACGGCGGCGGCGAAGGTATGCTCGGGGCCTAAAGGTCGGACAACCGACAGGGTTTCGCCGTGGACGACAACGGAACCGTCACGGAGTTCTGAAGACGGAACTCTGGACGGTCAGGCCTGGAGGGTCTCAGGGCATGGCAAAGTTTAAGCTACCTTCAGACGGCCAAGGGAAACTCGGGACCCGGAGGGCGGGTGGCATACTCGACTTCGCCGACGAGGCCCTGACTGGCCAAACGGCAGAAAAGAGGTAGCGGAACCCCGATGTCTAGGGCCCTAGCACAAAAATGGAGGAAGTCTCGGGTTTCAATTAAACGGTCAGGGCGAGATCGGGGTCCGATTGGCGGGCGGCTGGGTGGCTTGGTCAGTTTGGTGTGATGAAATTCAACAGGCATTCCGAGGACGGAAGCTTGACAACCTGGGCTCGGCAAGGAGAACCGCCGCCGGCATGCAGCCACACCCATGAATGGGACGGTGAAAGAGGGGACCGGGCCCGAGGGGGCCGATCGCCCTGCGCGAAGACCGACCGCGCAGTGGGAGAGCTCCGGATCGGCAGGGAGGGCCATTGCGATGGGTTTAGGGGATTTCTAAAACATGGGTAAGGGGCGCCACGGGGTGCTCTTCAATTTTATGCGATCTAATTATTTGTTCAATTACCGGAATCCCCCGAAAATGATCAAAAATGATGGGACGACAAACGAGGATGGCCTACCTCGGATACGCTAAGTGGGGAGGCGTGAAGGCACCGGGGATTTGACAGAGCGAACTTTGATGATGACGATCGAGACACTACAGAAGGCGGTGGTCTCTAGTTAATCGCTGCTCCAATTCGCCTCAATTCGAACAATGAAAATGACCGACGAATTTGGGCATTATATACCCCAGGCACCATTAATGCGCTCATTAAATGCAGGTACGGACGTGCCAAAAAGTTGGTGAAATTCAAATTAGGTCGGCAGTGGCGGATGAGACTCTGGGGCTCGGCGGGTGGGAGGACGCGTAATGACGGCTGCCGCATGATTTCTGCATTGATTGGGCGACGGCGGCGATGGGATGCTCGGAGCCCAGCGGGCGGGAGGCCGTCGGGAGTTTGCCACCGAAGACCTCGCACTACATGGGTGACGGTGGCGGCGAGAACCATCCCGGGGCCTAAGAGGCGGGCGGCCCCTGAAGGATCGCCGTCGTAGACGGCGATCCCGGGACGGAAGTCCGGAGGCGGACTTCCGGGGCCCGAGGCCCGAAGGAACAGGCGCTGCCCGGAAATCTCCGACGAAGTGCGAACGGAGAATGGGAGTGCGGGCCCCGAGGGGCGGAAAGATGCCCGGGGAACGCCGCAAAGGGCGGCGAACGCAAAGGGGAAGCCCGATAAGGGAACCCTGGACGCCCGGGCCCAGAGGGTTCTAGGGCTGTCCAGAACCAAACAAAGCCAAAGGAACCCACGAGGCCCCGGAGGGCAGCAAAAGACCAAAACGAAGGCACGGTTGATTTTTAGGATGAAACCTTGGAGCAACATTGACCATGCGGAACATAAAAAAAGAGGGGCACGCAAAATGAGGCAACCCTAAAAGACCTAGCAAGGCGAAAGAAAAGAGGGTCCCCATTCCAAACGGGGTGTGTGTGCTGAGGGCACAACAAATGGTGACTCCGCTGGAGAACGCTACAAAGCATTCTATGGATAAATATTCATTCAGGACCCAGGAGCGGCTTCCAAGGATGAATCTGGGAGAACGAGATCCTTAATTGGGTTAGCTTACATGACATCTCGAAAGTGTGTGTGAAGTGAGTTCATTCCTTTCCTAGGGATAGTAACCAGGGTTATTACTTTAACCAAGTGAGCTACATAAGTTGCTTAACACCAAAAGTAACCTGGACATTGCCCCGCTGCCAGTCAGGCATCCATAGCCCCGATGAAGTTGTCGCTACAATCTCATGGATATTGCTCTACTGCCAGCCGGGCGTCCATAGTCCCGGTAGAGTTATCCGAACACCCATACGGTCATTTATTTCCCTTTTTTAGAGTTTCTTTTCTTCCCTTTTTTGCTTTGATATTTCATTTCTCTTTTATCATTTAGTTCGACCAGGTAAGCATTGAAGCCTACAATGGGTTTGAGACTGCAGTGGTCACTGGAGTAGACTTAAGATTTTTCACTCACTAGGGTGTCGTGACAACCATAGTATGGTCCTTTAAAATTTATTTATTATGTAATTTGTGCGAAATCCGAGATGCGGGTAAGAAGATCCGGCGAAGGGTCAAGTTCTGAGCAGAGTTCAGACAGGGAAATCATTCGCGGACAGCTTTGCAAAGACCAATTGTCTAGAGTGAATGTTTAGCCAAAGAACACGAAGAATGGACAGCAAAGTAAACCACTTGTCAGGCAAGCACGACCACCGCAAAGGAGTAGGAAACATCCTTCGAAACAAAACTGTCGGGAGGGAGAAAGCAAAAAGTGACGCGAACAAAACACAAACAAGTAAGAAAACAACTACTCTAACCTATGTACAGGTATTTACAACAAAGAGCTCAAAGGAGCTCAAGCCTGGAAGTAATGCTTCAGGTGTTGCCCGTTGACTGGCAACGGGACGTTTTCACCGGTTAAGTTCTTTAGGCGGAATGCACTATCTCCCAAAATCTCAGCTATCTGAAAGGGGCCAAGCCAGAGCTTGTCGAATTTATTGTGTCCCCCTTTCTTTTCATGGGCCTTGTCCCAATATAGGACCAAATCTACAATCCTAAAGGCCTTAATTTTGGCTCGGCAGTCGAACCATCTCTTAACTACGCACTAATGTTTGGCAAAATTTTTGATTGCACGGTTTCAGACTTCCTCTAAATGTAAGAGCTCAGCTAATCGAGCTTCCCTATGATCTCCACCTTCATAAAAATCATTGATGAACTGAAGAGTAGGAATCTTCAGGTGGATGGGGAATATAGGCTCAAGGTCATAGACAAGGTGGAACAGAGAATCACCAAGGGCAGCCTTGTGGCAAGTGCGATCAGCCCAGAGGGAAAAACGGAGTTGGGTATGCCAGTCCTTGGGATTCCTATCTAATAGCTTCTTGATGACAGTAATCAAATTCTTATTCGTGGATTCGACAAGGCCATTGCCTTGAGGGTAGTAATTGGATGAGAATTTGAGGGCAATTCCATAGTCAAATGCCCAGCCAACAAATTTTAATGAAGCGAAGGCAGGTCCATTATCACATACCAAAGCATACGGACAACCAAATCGATTTAAAATTAAACTTTCTAAGAAATCAGTAACTACTTCAGTTGTACAATGCTTACAAACTATTGCTTCTGTCCATCTAGTACAATAATCAGTAGCGGTCAGAATGTACCTGTGTCCTGTAGACGATGGAGGGCTTACCAGACCGATGAAGTCGAGACCCCATTGTGCAAAAGGCCTTACCTCCAGCACGGGCTGCAGCGGGACAGCAACATTCCTCTCCCTGGTGGCAGCGATCTGGCATGTATGACATGAACGAACATGGCAATGGGCATCCTTGAAGATGGTTGGCCAATAATACCCCGCCCTTAATATCTGATGTGCTGTAGAAGAACCCGAGCCATGGCCCGTACCAAATTTATTATGAAACTCCCTGAGAATGCGTTCTGCTTCCTCCATGCCAAGGCATCTTAAATAAATGCCCTCGTGATTCTTCTTATAGAGAATGGAACCCTGTAACATGTAACTATTAATTTTCAATCTCAGGGCCCTCTTCTGGACTCCTTGCAAATGCGGCAGACACTTATGATTGATCAGATAATAAACGACGTCTTGATACCATTCTCCCAGGGAGACATCTTCAAGCTGATACTGTTGCACCGTGAGTTTAGGTCTAGCCTCTGTTGCTGTTTCAGCCATTGTACGGGTGAGTGTCTGCCCTCGTACCAATTTCATTGGTTGGATCTCCATATCATACTCTTGGAGCAAGGTGACCCACTTAGCCCTTTGTTCGCCCAACTCATTTTGCATGAGTAGCGTTTTGACTGCTGGGTCAGGGACGATGGCGAACACCTTGTTACGTAGAATATAGTGTCTAAATTTCTTCACTCCTCTGACTAGGGCGTACGCCTGCTTTTCAATATTGTGGTAACGCAATTCAACATCTTTGAGGGGAGCACTCATGAAGGTGATCGGATGCTCGTTTCCTTCGTCATCCTTTTGGGTTAACATGCTAGCACAGGAGTGCTCTGAAGCAAATGAGTAGATATAGAATGGCTTCAGATAATCTTGGAAAACTAATACGGGTGCCTCAGCAATGGCTCATTTGATTTCTTTGAAGGATTGCTTGGCATCTGGCGTCCATTCAACTTTAGCGTCCTATTTGAGCATGGCATTAAGAGGTTTGACAATCCGCAAAACCTGTGATGAATTTCTGGACAAAATTGATCTTTCTGAAGAAAGACTTTAATTCCTTCTTGCTGCCCCGGGGGCTGAATCTTGAGTAACGACTCAATGCGTTCAGGATCAATGGAGATTCCTTGCTCTGAGATGATGTGCCTGAGTAATCTTCCTTCGGTCACTCCAAAAATGCACTTCTTAGGGTTCAGAGAAACCCTGAACTCTCGACATCTCTGAAATATCTTACATAAGTTGGAGACGTGATCACCTCGCTTCTTGGAGAATACGGTCAAATCATCCATGTAGATGATTATGCATTTGCCAATTAGGTCTTTGAAGGTGATATCCATGGCGCATTGGAAAGTGGCGCCGGTGTTGATGAGCCCGAACGGAATTCTTCTGTACGCAAACATCCCCCACTTAGTGGTGAATGTAGTCTTGTGGCGATCCTCGTATTGTACCATTACTTGATTATACCCAGAGTATCCATCGAGGAATGACATCATCTGGGAGCCGTTGACGATTTGCAGCACTTCATCTAGTGAAGGCACTGGATAGTTGTCATTTTCTGAGGCGCGATTGAGATTGCGAAAATCTATGCACAATCTGATCTCTCCATTCTTTTTCCTAACCGGGACCAAGTTAGCCACCCATGTGGAATACCTAACGGGAAAGATGATTCTTTCTGAAAGCAATTTCTGCACCTCCTTGTAAACAATAGGTTCTAGCAAGGCATTAATAGGGCGCTGCCGCTAACGGAATGGCCTCACCTCAGTCTTCAGAGGGATGGTGTGCGTGATGAAAGAAGTATCGTATGTTTACAAATCTTCGTAACTCCATGCCACCACATCATGATATCTGCGCAAAGCATCTCTGATTCCCTTCTTTTCTTCAGGCATGCATACTTTCCCAATAAAAACATTCTTGGTATCCTTGGCCGTTCCCAGGTTATGAGCGTTGCACTGGTTGCTTATAGCCTCCTTTTTTGTTTGTTGATCCTGATCCCTAATCTAATCCAAATCGAATACACATTCCAACTCAACCATACCTCTAGGGATCATGTTGGTTTTTAGATTGATAACCCCCTCTATGTCCAATTCAGCCTCCTGCGGATCAGCTTCATCAATTATTTGGGCAGCAAAAATGTCAGAACTTGTAATGAACTGGAGGATATGCTTGTCATCATTAAAGACCTACAGGTGGGTAACATTATTTGGGACTGATGGCATGGATGTTAGCTCAACAGTGAATTTCTTGAGCCCAGACAAAGAGAGGGGCTGCAGAGTGCTAGCTGCTTGAGCCAAGGCATCAGCTGTGCGATTCTGAGCACGAGGGATCAATTGTATGTTGAACGCATTTAGGCCCTCTAAGAGATCCCAAACCCTGTGCCTATAATTGGTGAGTCTCCGATCATGACAGGAGTACAATTTCCTGACCTGTTTAACTACAAGTGCGGAATCCCCGAAGACTTGCAGCACTTTCACATTTTTTTTCAAGGCCATAAGAAGGCCAAGGACTAAGGCCTCATATTCTGCTACGTTATTGGTGTAATAAAACTGCAATCAGTGGGTAGTGAGAAATGTCTTACCCATTGGACTGATGAGTTCGATCCCCGCTCCAGCTCCTTGTCTTGACTTTGATCCATCAAACTGGAGCGTCCAGCACATAGAGGATTCCTTATCTTCGGGTCTGATTGAGCCTCCATTCCCTTTCGGCTGGACGGTGGGCCTTGTGATCTTAGGGGGCTTTCCGAGTTGAGGCAATGATCAGCAGGTGGTTCTGGTGGTGTCTCCTTTGGTGTTCTTATCGGAGGAGCAATGACTCTCTTAACATGCTCCACTGCTACTTGGCACAAGCAACAGTCGAACTCAGAGTGAGCACCATTGTGGACTCTACACCAGTTCAGCAATAAGAGGTCTTGGAAATTCATTCTAGCTCCTAGGCTGAGCTGATCTCTTACACATTTTTCTATGAACTCCTGGAATCCATCGAGCAATCCCCAGTCGTCATTTTTATCCAGCTCATCATCAGCTTCTACCAACATTCCTGCATCTGGGGGCATTTGTGCGGAACCTACCGAGGGACTACACAATACCAGCAATACTTCATCTACATGTTCTTCCTGAAGCTTAAGCTCATTTTGGTAAGCAAAAGGGCAATAATTCCCTAAGTCGGTCTCAGTGAACAACACCTCGCTAAGATTATTATATTCCGTGATCATATACTTCATACGGGGTTCATGATCAATATGGATCTGATTTGGCAGCCCCTTCCACGGCAGCCACATGTGAGAAAGGTCGGTGGCGGTGTATCTATTCAGCGCCTTGGTGAACTCTCTCCCCAAAATAATTCCATAAGCATCGAGAATATCTGCCACTTGGATATCAACAACCTGCTATATCTGGGGGTCTGCAACAATTTGCATGGGGATGCAGTTTATTTTATCCACGATGGTGATCTCTATTTTGTCCAACTGGGTGACCTTTCTCTTTGAAGGGGTGGGAGTGATGCCAAGAGCCTTGCATACGACCAAAGGCATGACGTTGGCAGACACGCCTGAATCGAGTAGGCAGTTGTGCAAGTTCTTCCCAAAGACCCTAATAGTAGTCAGGAATGGGGGAGTTTTCGATCTCCCTTGAAGGATGCCCACATGTGTGTCCATTTGAGCTATTTGGCTTTTGTTCCTATCACTGCCTGTATCCTTGGTTTGCTTAAATTGCTGGTCCTTGGGAGGCTATCTACTAGCCCTTTCTGGCTCCTTTTCAATATATCTACTTGCCGACTGATTCACAGGCACATTGTTCCTTCTTCCGGTGTTGTCATGTATCTCTTGTTCTTTCTTGGGCTCCTCAAAGGTTGCCCTCTTGGCTGGGGTCTCTTGTGTCGTGCTAGATGAGGGAGTCCCATTCAGAACCCTGAAAAAGGCATGCCTCACGGTAGGAACCTTGAGTAATTCGAAGGCCAACAAACTAATTTTGACCTTCTTGAACTCCTCCGCCACATATTCACCCATTTGCTCGATTTCAGAGCTAAAAGCTTGGCCTATGGGAGAACTAGGGAGCTCGCCCTTTGCTTGTCCAGATGGATTTTGGGGTTGGCCTTGAGGCTGACTTTGTGACTGATTTTGAGATTGATTTTTGTTGAGGTATTAGGCAGGTATGTGGGGTAGCCCTAGGTTATTACTGGCATTTGGATCGGGCAGAGTGGCAAAATTGTTTGGTGGGGTAGAAGTTGTGAAGGGTTCGCCGACTTGTCTATTCCTAAGGAAATAGGGACTTGACTGTTGATGGAACATGTGGACTTCATCCACAAATGGCTCTTCTTCATCTACTGGGCCGTTATCTACCGAATCAAAAAGCTGAGCTAAAGATGATTCATTACTTACCTCTTGCGCTTTCTCATCCTCAATAAGGGTAGGCTTAGCTTTAGGTTCATTGCGATCGCCTCACGGAAACGGCGCCTGATTGACCACCAGACATGAGGAATCGTAGGGCTCCGATGGGACAATATCCCTGCAGTTGGCATTATCGACAGCATTTTGTACCTCCACTTGAAAGATTTCAGCAGCTGTCTGGAACTCGGGACAGTCCAGCTCAGAATGCCTGCTGGTTTTGTGAAGTCGGCACCATCCGAACAAAGCTGCTTTGGCTAGATACACACCGCTGGATGTTTTATCCTTGCTTGCCGGTTGATCAAATGGCGTGGGGACACCACCATTGTTGGGCTTGGTGTTCCATGTTCAGTTTTTCCTCTGAGAAGGTCTTCTTTCTATATTTTGATTAGAATTCTGCCCCCTCTCATAATTCTACCCTGAGGAGGTGCCCGCTTCCTGATTATCTCTGTTGTCTCTATTGTCTCAAGACTCTCAACTGTCCCTATTGAGATTGGCCTGAAAATTACATTGAGAGGCTTGCAACTGATTATTCTAGTTCTTCAGATGCGTCATATCTGTGGACATCTTCTTGATCATCTTAGTTAATTCCTCTAGCTTGTCCTTCTCGGCCGCACCTCCAGGCGACGGGGCCGGATTTTGGAGAAAAGCGGGCGGGGCTGCCGGCTGATTTTGATAGGCTAGAGGAAAATCTGGTCCCGACAAGTACAACAGTGCCTGGGGCTATTGGGAATATGCTTGCTACTGCAGAGCTATCTGGGAATAGCTGTACTGCTGTTGGGGCTGCAAATAAGACGTCGCGGGAGGTGCATAATTCAACAACTGCCCCGGATGCGGCACCATAGGCAATTGTGTCACCTAGTTCATGAGAGGAGTTTGGTGACCAAACGGCTGATTAAGCCCTTGAATTTGCATTGGGTGGGCGACAGGCCCCAAAGAGGGCAGCGGGCTGGAGATATTTTTTCCCAAGTCCACACTTGCGATGACAGCTTCTGCATAGGCAGCCATTAGGGTAGCAGACGGTGGGTGCATCCTTTTTACCAACGCCGATGTGAGGTTGTCTAAGGCCGCGTAGTAGACTGGTAGAGCGGTCGCATCATTATGGACGTACGGATTCTGAAGCCTCATGTGAGCCCAGTGGAAGCGATCATTGAAGGAGCTGATAGGTTTGTTGACCTCCCTTCTGATGGACATGAACTGCTGGTAAAGGTCCGCAGGGTTGACAAGGATCTTGTACTTCTGCAGGAAGGAATTCTTTATCAGGTTCCATGAGGTGATGGATCCCCTCAGCAGATTGATGTACTAGTAGAAGGCCTCTTCTCCCAACGAATGCAGAAAAAGGCGACACGCCACATCCTCGTGATCCACCTGCATTTCGGTAATCATCATTTCGAATATCTTGATATGCTCTTCGACTGTTCTTTGCATGTCACGTGGATGAAATTTCGAACAAAAGCCCTCCGGATTCTTGGGCATATCATTGTAAACAGCAAAGTGTATCGGCGAAGGGTTATGCGCAAGCCAAGCCATGGGGGGAGGCAGAGGTGGCACCTGCTATTGGAGAACAGAGATTTGGGGCTGTATTGGTAATACAACCACAATATGGGGCTGCCTTTGAGCTATGGCTGCCTGGATTGTGCTTTGGGCTGAAAGGGTCGGGAAAGAAGCGAACTCCTGGCTGCCGGAGGGAAGATGTGCAAATGTTGTTTGAGACGGTTGGGCAGAAGATAAAGGCCAGCCAAATGGAGGTGAGGGTGAAATGGAGGCGGATGGAGTGGAGGAAGAGGAAGAGGCGGAGCTGCTTCTTTGTGCTCGTTTTGCCCTCGTGGGAGGCTGTAATTCTTCAAATTCTCCCTTATTTGGTGCTGATCGTAGAATCCTTTCAAATCTCTCCGGGGAGAATGCTCTAATCCGATCCAGCTTCGCTTTATCTCGTAGCTTAGTATTCCGATCATCGCCCTCCTTCTAGCGCCAGTTCTGTTGATGTGTTTTTTATGCACTTCTCAACACAGGTAATGCGTAGGTGCACTACCTCTCTTAAAAGACAATCTTCCACAATCAGATTGTAGAACACTATTCCAAGGTCTCTCGGATGTCAGGTCATGACAGTGCTTAGATACCTCAGTAGTTTGATGTGATTTGCTGGAATCACAAGGCGGCCTTACAGAAATACAAAGTGTGGATGCGAAGCATGAAGTTAGATCTTCGAAAAAGAGTTTTGGTATGAAAGCAGTTATGTGTTGGTTGTAGGTTCAAACAACAGTCTCAAACTCCATCTGGTTGTTAGATTTGGCTTTATAATGTGCAATGAACCTTGGTATTGTTTAGTTTCTAAAAAATGGTGGAAAAGAGCGAAGGGGAAGAAAAGTTCCTAAGTCTGAAACTTGTAATAAATAGTGACAATGGAGTTCCTGCAATGGACAATTCCTTAAAACAATATCCCACTTAACCAGGGATTTCATAGTATCATGGAAATTGTGTTATCTTCTAAGGGCTGCAGATATTTCATCCTTCATCCACCAGATACATGCATGAATTAAAGATAAATGTTTGGGGTAGCTTCAAATCAAGTCCAGGCTAACTTTGCACAGCTATCTACCTTCAGCAAACAATAAAAAGTATGGACTAAGGGATCATCAACAGTGTAGGAATTTTCATAAACACCAAACAAAATTCCTAAGATTTACCCAAATGCAATAAACAGCTAACTAAACAGCAAAGAGATCTAAGCTAAACAACTAATATTGGAGAAGTGAATCAAATGACATGAGAGAAAACAAGGAAATGCACCAAGTCAATGCTATTTCTTATAAATTTCTGCAGCATGTTTCTACAACAACTCAACTCTCACTTTTGCAAATGAGGGGAGTGCTCTATTTATAGTTTTCCAAAAGTTAAATGAATGGCCAAGATTCATTACAATTGTGTGGCTAAGATTCATTACAAAATAGGGTTTCACCTACCCCCAAATAGATTTACAATTAAAAACATTCTTTGTCTGTTCCCTATTTCGTCATCTAGTGGATGACACTATTACTTTTTCGTCCTATAGCTAATTGCTATTTTCTTGGCTGCAGCTACTCTTCTATGAGGTCTTCTTCCTTAGCTGGGCTGTCCTCTTACTCCTCTGAAGTTGCGTGTTCAATGTACTTGAGGATGACGGCCTGGAGCTTGTCTACCTCGAGGATCTCGCATCTTAATGCCTGGTAGCTCCATTCTTTGGCGTTCTCTTCCAATTGCTTCCAATCCTCGTCATACTTTGAGCCTTGGTCTCTGAATAGCTCTGATCGATTGAAAGCACGGGCAGCGAAACTCAGGAAGTCCGTTGTGATATCTCTGGCTGTCCCGTCCTTCATATTTTCCTGAAAGTATGGCTTGATCTTTTCGGCGTCCAATTGTACCATGGGCATATCATGGCCCGTCATCAGCTCAAGATACTGGGCGCATTCCGCCCGGATTTCTTTAATCCATTCGATATCTGGATCCACTCTGCTCTGGATTTGCTCCATCATCTCCTTCTGGTTGATGAGGTCTCTGCGCCATGCGTCCACCAACCAGTGATCCTCTTTTTTTAGCTCTAGTTTTTCTTCCCACGTGCTTTCTAGCATTTGAAGGATGGCTTCGATTTTCGGGGTGGTGGAGTCGTAGATTGCAGGGAAGTTGGTGCAGAGTTTCTTCGTGCTCTCTAGGGATTGGACCAAGTCTAGGAACTTGTTGGCTATCTGCACAGCCAAGTTGATCCCCTTGTTTTCGATGCTTATGACCTATTGAAACCAATCCTTAGTGGTCCTCTCCAAGTTCTTCCTCCTTTCTAGCTTATCTATCTGCTCCTTGGAGAGTAGCTGCGGTGCAGCTATAGAGGTAGTGGGCAAGTCATCTACTGAGGACCACTACTGAATATAATTGGTCAGGGCAGCAACCTGTGCCTTGAGCTCGTTCTTGGTGACCTTGTCCTATTTGATTAGATGCACCACCGTGGCCACTGACTCCTCCAGATGTTCGACCTTCTGTTCCCTGGTTGCTATCCCTAAGTCAATGGTGGAGATATTGTAGCTTACTCCGGTCTGGCCAACAGTTGGCATTGCTATTTGTGCTGTCGGGGAGCTGTAAGCGTCCATGGTTATCTTGGAATAGACCTTAGGCTTCTTCTCCTTCTTCGTTGTGGTTAGGGATCGAGCCGAGATGGCTTCCAATCTTGACCTTGGGTCTGTCGGAACTGGGGTTGCCCTTTCAATCTGCTTTTCCAACCAGTCGGGCATGGCAGATTTGTCCTTGGGTGCATCATGGCTGCCTTCACCCTTTTCAATTAGAGGCAAGACTTCTGCCTCCTTTTCCTTTTGAAGCTCTTCCTTTTCCTTGGCAGCATCCTCCTCCTCTTCGTCAGAGTCACGATAAAACACAAGGCATTTAGCGGGTGCCTTGGTAGACAACATCCGGGTGAGATCTTCTCCCGCCACCTCTTCTTCTTTCTTTTCTTCAACAGCCTCAGCCTCGACGCTCTTCACAATATGGGTCTCGGCCTCAGTGATACCCTTTTTAGGTTGCTCTTCTTGCGGCTGTCTCTCTTCACCATGCAGCGACTGTTCTGCCTCCTCCCCAACATCCTTTGACTGCTGAGCCAACTCCTCTTCAACGTCCTCATCGAAAGCCCGAACAATCTCCTTGGCAGCATCCGAGCCATCCTCTCCATCCCCGCTCTCGGAAGAGCCTTTCTCTTCTTCCTCGTAGGCCACCTTGTCGACGGTTCTGTGCTCGTATTCAGGGTGCTCATAGTAATCATCGGCCTCTTCCTCGATAGGCTTCGAAGCCTCCTGTTCCAACTCCTCCAACTCTTTGGAAATCTGCATTGTGGCCTCTATGGCCGGCAGACCTGTTGGCGGTTGCGAAGGCTGAGCTGTTACGAGGGTTTGGACGAGGGCCGCCTGGAGTGCGGGGTCCATTAGGATTTGCGAGAGCTCAGGGGGAAGACTCTGCAGGTGCCATGTAATAGCCTCGGGCATAGTGGAAAGGGGAACAGGTGATGCTATTGTTGCCAGAGGCAGGGAGGTAATGGGTGACATGGCAGCAGCAGAGGAAGGGGAAGTGGTCATGCTAGAGGAGGAGTCGATATTGATTATTGGCCCAGCCGGGGGTGAAGAGGCAAGGTGAACAGAAATTTCCACCACCTGTGGAGATGAGCGATTGCGGCCTGAGAGGCGGGCAACACACCAGTTGGGGGAGGAAGGAGCAAGGGAGGTTGCGCCTCTATTGTGATCACTATCCTCTTGAGCTTCTTGGGAGATGAGCCTCCCGTGTCCTTCATTGCTTGTTCTTTGGGGTCCACAGACTGTACTGTCTCTGTTCCCTTCCTTTTTTGGGACCTGGTGATGGGGGGAGACTTGGAAGTCTCACCAGCTGATGGGGAGGCGACAACGTCCTCCGCGGTACTTGGCTCGCTCCTGAGCGCTTTATATGTTAGAGCCACCCCCTGTTGCTTTAGTTGTGCTACCTGCCCATCGACCCACTCCTTAGTGCGAGCTATAATTGGCTGGGTGATAGTATCTAGGTCCGTGACCTCTTGCTTGTCCCAGTCGATGGAGGGGATTGCCAGGTCGGCAACCGTAGGGTACCTTGGGTGCACAAGGGTGGACTCATCTTCCTCGAGCTGGTCTAGCACCGGAAGCAGCTGCACTCTCCTCAAAAATTGCACGGTCATGCGCATGTAGTGTCTCATGCAGACCTCCTTGTCATCTTTACATTCTGCCCAAAAATCTTCGACATGGTATTTGTGGGCGTACACCGGCCCCAGCGCCTTCCTGACATGGCCATGTGGGTCCATTCGCGGGCGAGCCGTGTACCTTTGAAAATTGTATTCTTTAAGTTCCTTCTCTGAGTTGCTGGTGCATTGAGATATTTGCAGTCGATATAGGCCTTGGCTGAGGGTCATGGGATAGGGGATCCCTGCTACGTGCTTGTTACTGAAGACTGTCTGGATGTGCTGGAGCTGCCAAGAAAGCTCTAGGAGAATGATCTGGTCGTTAGGGTATCTTGGCAACTTGTTCGGCCGTTCAGTGAATCCCTAGGCACAGATGTAGGTGAACTTGAGAAACTGGATATATAAGAAGGCATACTCCTTCAAGAGTGCCCTGGCACTGTGGGAGACCCTCCTTTGGAAGTCCCTGGTGATCAATCTGATGATGTGGCCAATGAAGGCGTCATTGACCCGACAGTACTCTTTTTTGAAGTTGCGGCATTGTAGTTGAGGGTACCAGTCAAAAGGCTTGAGCCCTCATTTGTGATCCTGATCCGGCGCCATAAATAGCCCACTATATTGTCTCTGACCTGCCAAGGAGTATACCAGGTACAAGGTCATGTAGAATTTGGAGCTTTTCTTGACATTTACAAACTGCTCGTGGAAGCAGTTGCTGATGATGCCTCCCCAGTCGAATGAGGTCTTAGTTTTCACGTCCTCATTTCCTCTTATGATCTATTCAATGTAGTAAGCCATCCACTCTTGGAAGTAGGCGGCTGCTGGGAGGCCCATGACCCTGCTTAGCATAGTCACCAAGCCGTGATAATCTTCCTGAAAGTCACTGCGAAACAGCTCTTGGGGAACCTTTGCAGCGCTGCCCTGTTTCTCCTTTAACCAGTAAAGGTTAATTGATTTCTTGCAGCCCAACGGATTGGCATCCCATGCCGCCTGACACTGCTCCAAAGTGGGGACATCCATATGTGGGAATGTGGGAATGTGGAAGGTTTTAGTGATTCCTTCTGGAGACATGTCGGCGAGGATATTCCCCTCCTTGTCCACGATTGTTCTAGTGTCCGTTTGGTAGGCTTCTCGGCAAGCCATTACTAATTCAGGTGCTATCAGAGACGGAGGGAAGCCGACAGCTTTGGCGATTCCACTTTGGCATATCAACCTGGCATTATTTGTTTTAGGGTCGACCTTGACCCTCTGGGTGAACTCATCTATGTCCACCTGACCGATATTGGTATCTGAGATCTGTTTCCAGTCAGTCGAGACCTTTGACTCAAGCGGTTCATCCTAAAATTGGAACTTCATCTGATCCTTATCTTCCTTTCCACGGGCGGCCCTTCTGGATTTCTTGCCCTTATCCTTTTCAGCAAAGGCCCCTGAAGTTCTTGCAGCCGATTCCAGATATCCTACAAGCAAAGGGCGAAGTTAGCACAACAAAACATCAACATCGTTAATGTTAGTCCACATTATGAGCATATCATCTAAATAACCATTCAAATACATCATAAATTTTATCCTCAGATGATATCAATTTCATTTTAGAGCATTTGGACAATCTAGGCCCGGAGGGCTGGACTTCCCTGGCAGGAATTCTATCAGGGAGGGAAAACACGACCGAAAGTTCCCGGAGACACCCCGTTGGCCAAATTTTGGTATTTTAAGAGGCCCATGATGGAGAACGGCTTGATTTAGGACGTGGGTCGAAGTCAGATTCAGAATTTGAATTGGTTTGGATTGATTTAAGGAGTTTCAGAGGTTTCAGACTAGAAGGTAGTTAAGGGGCGGCCGTTGGGGACAGCGAACAGCGGGCAGAAGTCTGGACAAGGAAGTCCAAAGGCCAGGGTTCGGGGCACCAAAGGACGGTTGGGCGCACATATCGTTCAGGCTCGGCGGCGGCAGAGGTAATGCCGGAGCCCGACAGCCGGGGCGACGCGAGGTTATAGCTGCTCCAAGATTTTCATTGATTGGAACGGTGGCAGCGAAAGGCGGCCAGGAGCCCGGGCGGCAGGAAGACGAGAGCTGTAGGCCACCGTATGAATTTTGCGATGATTTGAACGGCGGCGGCGGCAGGGAATCCTGGACCTGGCGACCGGAGAGATGGGAGACAACGGCCGCCGCGAGGTTTCGGCAGCGATCGGGCAACGGCGACGGCGAAGGTATGCTCGAGGCCCGAAGGTCGGACAGCCGGCAGGGTTCTGCCGTGGACAACGACTGAACCGTCACAGAGTTCCGAAGATGGAACTCCGGACGGCTAAGCCTGGAGGGTCCCGGGGCATGGCAAAGTTTAGGCTACCTTCAGATGGCCAAGGGAAACCCAGGACCCGGAGGGCGGGCGACAGACTCGACTTCGCCGCCGAGGCCCCGACTGGCCAAATGGCGGAAAAGAGGCAGCGGAACCCCGATGTCTGGGGCCCGAGCACAAAAATGGAGGAAGACCCGGGTTTCAATTAAATGGTCAGGGCGAGATCGGGGTCCAATTGGAGGGCGGCTAGGTGGCCTGGTCAGTTTGGTGTGGCAAAATTCAACAGGCATTCCGAGGACGGAAGCCCGACAACCCGGGCCCGGCAAGGAGAACCGCCGCCGGCATGCAGCCACACCCAGGAATGGGACGGCGAAAGACGGGACCGGGCCTGAGGGGGCCGGTCGCCCTGCGCGAAGAACGGCCACGCAGTGGGCGAGCTCCGGATCGGCAGGGAGGGCCATTGTGATGGGTTTAGGGGATTTCTAAAACATGGGTAAGGGGTGCCACGGGGTGCTCTTCAATTTTATGCGATTTAATTATTTGTTCAATTACCGGAATCCCCCGAAAATGATCAAAAACAATGGGACGGCAAACGAGGATGGCCTACCTCGGATACGCTAAGCGGGGAGGCGTGAAGGCACCGGGGATTTGACGGACTGAACTTTGATGATGACGATCGAGACGCTACAGAAGGCGGTGGTCTCTAGTTAATCGCTGCTCCAATTCGCCTCAATTCAAACAATGAAAATGATCGGCGAATTTGGGCATTATATACCCTAGGCGCCATTAATGCGCTCATTAAATGCAGGTACGGACGCGCCAAAAGTTGGTGAAATTCAAATTAGTTCGGCGGCGGCGGATGAGACCCTGGGGCCCGGCGGGCGGGAGGATGCGCAACGACGGCCGCCGCATGATTTCTGCATTGATTGGGTGACGACGGTGATGGGATGCTTAGAGCCCGATGGGCGGGAGGCCGTCGGGAGTTTGCCGCCGAAGACCTCGCGGTACATGGGTGACGGCGGCGGTGAGAACCATCCCGGGGCCCGAGAGGCGGGCGGCCCCCGAAGGATCGCCGTCGTAGACGGCGATCCCGGGATGAAAGTCTGGAGGCGGACTTCTAGGGCCCGAGGCCCGAAGGAACAGGCGCCGCCCGGAAATCTCTGACGAAGTGCGAACAGAGAACAGGAGGGCGGGCCCCGAGGGGCGGAAAGACGCCCGGGGAACGCCGCAAAGGGCGGTGAACGCAAAGGGGAAGCCCGATAAGGGACCCCCGGACGCCCTGGCCGGGAGGGGCCCAAGGCCGTCCAGAACCAAACAAAGCCAAAGGAACCCACGAGGCCCCGAAGGGCAGCAAAAGACCAAAATGGAGGCACGGTCAATTTTTAGGATGAAACCTTGGAGCAACATCGACCATGCGGGACATCAAAAAAGAGGGGCACGCAAAACAAGGTGACCCTGAAAGACCCGGCAAGGCGAAAGAAAAGAGGGTCCCCATTCCGAACGGGGCGTGTGTGCTAAGGGCACAACATGTCCCAAAATATGAATTCTTAGTAGAGCAGCTTCTCATACCCGCATTTGAGGTACTAGAGTCAAAATTTGTGTGTGAAATCGTTGGTCCCAGTGATTCCTAGTACCATGATATTTACACCTACTTAAGAATAGGAGTCCTCCCTGTTGACTTACCCTCAAGCCTAAAAAGAACTTTCATCAAAAATACATCCCGCTTTGTGATCCTAAGAGATACCATGTATTGTAGGAGCATAGAAGGAACCCTGTTACGGTGTTAGAATCCTAAGGAGGCCTTGACCACTTTAACCAAGGTGCATAATGGCATTTGTGGTTCCTATTCGAGTGGTATGACCTTGGCCAAGAAGTTGTTGAGAATGGGGTAATACTAGCCCACAATGGAAAGAGATGCACATGACTATGTTAGGAAATGCTTATAGTGTCAGCAACATGGAGATCTCATCCATGCTCCAACTCAAGAGCTTCACCCCATCGTCACACCATGGCCCTTTTCATACTGGGTGCTCGATCTCATAGGAAAAATCACCCCCACCTCATTTAGTGGCCACAAGTTGATCATTACCGCCACTAAGTACTTCACAAAGTGGGTGGAAGCTATACCTATGACCTACATAACAGAAAACTAGATATCTAAGTTCATCCTGAACTACTTAATATGCTGCTATGGTGTACCACATGCCATTATCTCAGATAATGGGACACCATTCAAAAATCAGGATGTCCATGACCTATGCTAAAAATTCAAAATCCAACATCACTTTTCCACTCCATACTACCCCAAGGAAATGGCCAAGCTGAGGCCACAAATAAAACCATACTAAAAAAACTTGAAAAAGATGGTCAATGAAGCTGGCCTTGACAGGTATTTGCAACTAAATCTCACCCTCTGGGCCTATTGCATAAGCATCCGCACACCCACAAGCACCACCCCATTCTCCCTTGTCTACGAATCAAAAGCCATACTCCCTATCGAGATCAAGCTCCCATTGGAAAGGTCACTAGTCAAATCTACATTTTGTGTACTTCAAACTCCTGAATCATATGAGACACATTGAAGGATGAATGTTCTGAATGTGCTATACCACCTTCTTTCAATCATGGTGGTCGAGACTCCAAAAAGGTAGGGATAATTTTTTTTCCCACCATTGTCTAATTAAATTGTTAGTTGAGAAGTTTATGCATGATGTGTATAGAATGAATTGGGAATAATTCATAAATATTGATCAAATTATACTTGACCATTTGTGACCTAGGGTTTTACCTCAACCTCATAGGTCTAGTAAGAGATTGAGCATGGCTGAAGCCACTCCTAGTGCTTCAACCCCTAGCACAAGCATTAGTGTAAATCCTCCTGCAACTGAACAAACCATAGAGATTAGTGTTGGCATATGGCTTAAGGATATTGTGTATGACTTTTAGTGTTGTCATTGATAGCAACCTAAGTCATCTATAAGTTCTGCATATCTAGATTTTCCCATTTCGACAAAAAGAATGAATAACAATGCTTTACCAGAATAATAGATAAAGAACAGGGTATCTGGTCAGTTTATCGATCTGTACGCTTCACTGAATGATTATTTTGCATTGTGGATCTTGGAGAAAGTGGTTTGGCATCCTCAATAACTTTGGTGATGTTGCATTATTCTATGCTCGAGTTAAGAGATTTGAAAGAATTTTTTTTTTTGTTTATTTGTTCTTTAAGGTCGACTTGTGTGTATCGTGTTGTAGATATATGCAAATGTATAAGGTATAGTTATTTTGGTGTCTCCATGTTCAAAGATCATGTTTGGGTCCCAACTTAGTCTTAGCTAACTTTTGGGAGGTGCACATCAAATATTGTGTGCGTTTGAGCCAACCATTGGAGAATATTTCTCTATTTTGTTTAAGCCGACATGTGGATAAAATTTCTAAGCAGTGGATATATATATTTAATCACTTGAAGTGCGAATGAGTTGTAGTAGTAGTAATTGTTGTTGTTGTTAAGTTTTGTGTGGAAAAAGAGTAGAAGATGTGTCGATGTGCATAGTGAATGTCAGAAAGTTTTGTGATTGATCTAGCACAATTGGTTAGAGATATTTTTGGAAGTAGAGCAGAGCAGAACTGAGCATAACATAGCAGAGAAGAGCAGAGCAGAAGAGGAGCAGAAAATGTGAATTTGACAGAAGGTCAAAATATGTTTAATGAACTTAAATGGAACTGTAACCAAGCTTTGAAAAAGCTATCTTCTCATTTCACCTTTTTGTTGTAATCCAAACACTTTGTAAGGCAGTCAACCTTCTTTTCTTTTGAGCAATGAGCTCTAGGCAGTGTGCCTAAATGCAAGTGCATTCCTATTTTTACTATACTTTTAATAGGGTATAAATTATGGATTAACCTCCATGGTGGTTTTTCCTCTAACAAGGTTTCCACACAAAAATATTGGTGTTATGGTGTTATGTGTATTTTTCTTTATGGCTGCATGTTTGTTTCTGCTTATATGATATGAATGGTTTCAGATCTGGTTTGAAATTTAAATTTATATTGAACACTGATTCACCACCCTCGCCCCCTCTCCCCCTCTCAATGTTTTTTGAGTCCAACAATTTGTATCATAGCAGGTACTTCCTTGAAAGTTTAAAAGCTTGAGGTGGATCTTGAAGCTATGGGCCTTAAACAACATCTTATGGTAGCACTTGATGAACTTGATCAGTCGAAAGTAGAAGTCTTGGAGTTGAAAGCAAATCTTGCGGATGCTGAGAAATTTATTCAATCCTTGAAGGATATTTGTTTCAGATTTAAGTACAAATAGCAGGCTCAGTAAAGCTTCTTTTTTCAACCGTTGGCTGCGCCTGCTTTTTTGGGTTCTTTCCCGCCTGTTTGGTGAAATTTCCTAATGCTATTAGACTGCCCACAATTGACGGAGCGGCATCGTGTTTCATTAATACGGAAAATGATTATCTGAAAACAAAGAATAACAACAATGAAAATGTCGTTAATAAATTAGTTAGGGTTGCAAGTTCTCGAGAGCGAAAAATCTCATTAGTTTGAGGAAATTGCGGATCACGCGGCACAAGCAGATGAGATCTGGAGCCAAAGATGGCTAGATTTTGTGAGGCTCTTAATTTGTTCTCTAAATTTTCTGCAAATATCACCTAAAATGGCTGGATTTGGTGAAGCTTTGATGAATATCAAAGTGTTGTTCAACAAACTTCAAATTTTTAGATTTGACTAGGTTTTAGAAGGGTATTTGAGCTTCTGTGAAATTCTAGGCTAAAATCTCTTCATATGGTGAATTTAATTCCAAGGTTGAAATATTTGTTCAGGTGAAGTTGAAGCTTGTAGGTCTGGTCGGTTTGCAGGTTGTGGTTTCATGGTGTTTGCACTTTCGCGTAACAGTTGCTTAAGATGGCTCGATATGTTCTCGATTAGAATTGTGATTGGACAGCCTGAATCTTTTTTCCGCAAATTCTTGAATTTTTTCTTTTCTTAAAACATTTTTGTAGGTTGTCATGTAATGGTTTTTGTGGTGCCATGAAAATATAGCTTAAAATTGGTAGATTGGGTTCGCTTTTGATCAGGTAGCAATTGTCTATCCTGTGTAGAGCTTTGAATTTCTTCAAGTCAATTCCTTTTATGTTGTGATTTAAAGGTTTATCGTACTGCAGTGACAAATTAGTTTTAGTCTACTCGATTTGCCCTAAATTTTAACTGTTATATTTGATGGGTAAAATGGTATTGCTGAATATTTAAGATTTGGCTGGTTTTTATTTTGTTATTTAGAAGTTTTTGTGCTACTGTGAAAGTTTAACCTATAATGGCTAGATACGGACTAGTTTTGATCAAATTGGATCGACCTCGGTTAAAAACTTGACTCCGATGTTGTGGGCCTGGCCATTTGACCCATCATTCGAGATTAGCTTGGCCCTTGCAATGGACCTCACCATTAAGGAATCCCTGACGAAGAGCTGAATGTCAGATTCCGGGTTTTTTATGCAGCTTGATCCAGAATTTTCCCATGCATTTTGGAATTTTCGTGTTGGATATCACGAAGTTTATAAAAATTGTTAAACTTTAGAATGTAATATAAGTGTGTTGTGCCTAGTAGAATGTTTAGCATATGATTATATGTTTTACCTGTGTTTTGAATCATGATTGGTTAGGTGCAAATTCAAGACCTGGAATTTTTTTTTTTTTTTTTTAAACTTTGTTCAGTGTTTAGGTTGTCCTTTTACGGACTTCCATGTTCTTATGTATTTTGATATTCCAGTTTTATACAATTTATTTGTGTAACTATGTTGGATCTATTTGCATTTGAAATTCCAGTTCTGTAGACTTGATTTTTCTGATTTGTTGGGTTTTAGCATGGAATTAATATCTCTTATTTAGTTGGTTAAGTTTCGTGTATAATGTCTGAATTTTTCTGTGTTTGGATCTGTGGTTGGCACGTTGAAATTGTTTTCCCGTAGGTTCCAAATTTTAGTTCTTAGCTTGGTTTTAGTTGTTACTTGAAGGCTTTTATTCTGCTCTAAAAACTTAGTTTAAAATCTGTGGCATCGGTTTTGTTTTCAACTGTGCTACATCAGGAGTGAAGTTTCTGTGTTGGAGAGTCAGCAAAATCCATAATTTGGTCAGTTTTTGTTTGTTAATTAGAGTTGGGATGGATAATGTTGATGGTAATGAGAATGGAAATGGCAATGCTTATGAAACCTTGGTAGATGACAATGGTCGTGTAAAGAGCAAAGACCATGGCTGGACTACTGTTGTTAACCCCAAACGAAACCCGAAGAATAATGCCAAGGAGACATATCCTGTTGTAGGTCTGAAGAAGGTAAAATCAAATGGAGATGTAGGGAAAACTTCAGTTTTTCGGTCCATGCAACAACATGCGGAGGAAAGGCGGAAGAAAGCAGAGGTGCAGAGAGCTGCTGCAATGGCAAGCGCTGCACTTGGTAGTGAAAGTAATAGTAAAATTGCAGGTTCTGGTTCTGACGAGGATGGTGATGGTGAGGGTACCAATGGGGCAAAACTTCCTGAAAATGGTGAAGGATAAAAGCCTAAACAGAAGAAGCCTCAGAAGCCAAAGGTGACTCTGTCTGAAGCAGCACCGAAAATTGATCCTATAAATCTTGGTTATTTTCTTGCAGACCTCACGGTAATGGATGAAATCTCTGTAGCTTTAACTTATGTTTTTGTATGTTTAATTGGTTGATCTGTAAAGCCATTTTCTTCCTGCCATTGAACACTTGAAAGCATTAAGCTTAATGAAGTTTTAATCCTTATTTTTGTTTGTATATCTATGACATCGACTCTTTTAGTATTGAATCTGATTTTCAGGCATTATATGTTTCTGTATTTCTTTTTCATTTGCATGGCTTAATGTTACTGGCTATCTGACCATTTCACTTATTGTATTATAGATGAAGTGTTAAGCCTCATTTTGTTATTTAATTTAGCAAATATTGTCTAGATTATGGCATAGGGTTTTGATATTTTTGTCAGGATGTTCTGGAAAAGGTTTCTAGTCCTAAGGAACTTTTTGAATTCTTGATTGCACATTCATGCATCATCACTTTTTAGCAATGATTTTGATGTTCCCAAACAAGGGGATCTTTGTCTAAGCAATGTTTTGATCATCTCTGGTGAACCATTATACAATTTTTAATTTCCATGTAAATTTGTCGGTGTTTCTGCAGGACTAAATCCGCAATTCCAATTATAGAACACATCAAAAAATGGTTTTAATATTCATATTGGTTTTAAATTTATAGTTATCATATGGAAACGCACCTAATATTCAATTAAAACAATTTGTGGAATATTTTGAAAGTGCATTTGATGTTGTTAGCCCTGCTCAGTTTCCTCTCAACAAAATACTGAAAGAGTCTACTGTGGCCAAGCTCGCAGAAGTAAGTTTACTAGTTGTTGATGCTTTGTGGAGTTCTGGAATGTGGATTTTTTTCTAGTTGTGAGCTTATAGGCTTAAGATAGATTAACATTTTTAAAGTTTTTATTTATCATCTTGGTTATTTTTTGTAATTGACCATGTGTTATTTAAGAGTAGGTATAATAGCCTGAAGTTATTTGCTAAACTTATCTTCGGTAAAATTGCCTTACCGTAAATGGATAAATGTTTTTCCTTGTAATTGGATTTGGGAATCTGGATGATAATTTCAATTAAACCATCCTTTGATACTTCAATGTATTCCTTTGTTTGTGGTTGACTAAAGCTCTCAGCCATGCTTTTGTATTATGGAATCTTTCCGGTGTGCTAGATACATCTTGTAATGTTTTTCTCATTGTTGATGATTTTTTTTTTAATCCTTTTTACAATCTTAGGTCTGCTTTCCAGTATAGGATTCACATAAACTCTTGAACAAAGCCAACTGTGTGGATGTGCCATTTGTTTAGAGTTACTCTAAAGTTTTCATGTATTAGTAATTACGGTTATACAGTGGTATTCTCTCAAGCTTATTTGGTAAATAAAGATTTGAATGAATATGAGTGTCTATTTTCAGGTGAGCATTTTGCTTTTTTCTTTTTAATCTGAATATGCATCTAATAAGTAATTTCTTGTCTATTCAGATACCTCTTTGTCACATTTCTGAAGCTGTTTATAAGAAATCAACAGACTGGATCAAGCGAAAGCCACCAGATGCTCTGAAGGAGTTGATGTTGTGGGCTTTAGGTAGTGTCTTGCAGGATGTAGCCACTCATCAACCAGGCGACAAAGGATCAAAGCAAATACAACCAGTTGCGTTTAAAGGAGCGGTGAGATTTTGGTTACAAAACATATTGACGCATTTATATGGCATGTTGAATTCAACCAATTTCTCTTATTTTAGCAATTGATAAATTGTATTAAAGATCATTACAAAATTCCGCAGATAGCAATATTTGTGGTTTTAGCAATGCTATTAAGGAATAGGCCTGACCTCTTATTGCAACTCTCAACAACAATAAAGACTAAACAACAGTTTTAGGGCAAGGACAAAGTGTACATGATTGTTTGGGCCATCACATAGGTTGGTTTAATTCAAATAATTGACTTAGCCAATGAACCTTGTTTGTTCCCCAATTCACCTTTTTGTTGTGTTAATGATTGAAAGTTATCTAATTGCTTGTAATTTCTATTTACTATTTTACTATTAAAAATAACACTTGCTTTTTTCTTTTCTTTTTTCCTAGGCATGCCAAGGCGATTTACATATTGGAATGTCATTATGGGTTCAAAATATTCTACCATTAACTATTGGTTAAAAAAGTACACCAAGGAAAACCCCTATTCACTAACCCCCACAACATTGTTCCCCCTTCTTGTGTTTGATTTGTAGGGCTAGGTTGCAAATTTTCCAAGAACTAAATGTGGTGAAAAGTTGTCAAGTCTCTAAAAGTTGTCAAAGTTGTCATGAAGCCTTGAAGAAGCTTGGAGAAGACCTACAGGTGGTATTTTGCAGTTATGGATTTGAAAAACTATTCAAAAAGAACAGAGCAAGCCAAAAGGCAAATAATCCACTTCAGAACTTCTAGAAAAGTAGAATTGGACTGATTCACCACCATTGGTGAATGAGTCCGACTATATAGGCCTGAACAAGATTTTTATAAACTTGGATACCATTTTGGCTGAAACCTGCTCCTTTGCATTTTCCCAAAAATTGGATTGATTCACCTAGCCTGGTGTATGAGTCCCAATCAGCTTCAACAATAGATTTTTTAGTGATCCAAACCTCCATTTTTCCTTGTTTAGTCTTCCAAGTGCACACTTTCTATTTGACAACTTTTAATTACATTTTGTTCATCTTTTTAGGACATTTAGCAATTGTTTGCATATCACATTATGTTTTCCAATTCGTTGTCTTTTCCAAGTTTACACTTGGTGGTGAACCCCTCATTAGACATCATTCAATCCCTAGAACCTTCCCTTTGCCAAATTTCAATCTCCTGTGCATTGAAATCTAAAGGGTTTGTTCTTGAGTGAAAGGATGAAAATTGTTGTCTCTCTCCTTTTAGGTCCAAAACCCTAGAAGCGAAAGAGAGCAAACCCACAATTTTCATATTTTTAGGAAGATGGTTAACACTTGCCTTAGGATTCACAACATGGCTTAACCACCTCCTATGGATCCATTAACTCTAGTGGTTGTATTAAGCATTAATAGGTTGACCTTTTGGTGCAACGAGAATCATGGGGCTAATAATTGGTACCAAAGTTAAAGTTTACGGGTTCCAATCCCCTCGAGTGATGCTGAGGGGGACATTATTGGTAGATGTTCAGTGTTCCCATAAGGATTTGTGACATGGCTTAATCATCTCCTATGGATCTATTAACTATGGTTGTTGTATCAAGCATTAATAGGTTGACTTTTTGGTGCAACAACTATTGAGACAATAAATTAAACATGTATGACATCGTTTAATATGTTGGAAATGATATGATATGTAGTAATTCATAATTAGGAAACCCATTTATAGTATATTTAAAAATTATATATAAGGAATGTTACATTTGGTTCCTCAAGGCTACATCATCCTACCTAATTTGCTGAAAATTCTCTATGGTTTATTGCATTGTGTTAAGAAGTAGATACATGGAGAGAAAATATTTAAGACCTAGAATAACACAAATATGTCTCATCAGATGATGAGTCTATAAGGCACCACATTATAATTTGGATCAAAAGCAATGAGAAACTAAGTATTCTAAAGGTTTAGGTTTAATATTAACTGTTGCTTTTTACTCTAGCAAAGTAGGGAAAATGCAAAGAAGAGCAACACCACAGATCATACATTATGTAAAATACAATCCACACATTGATCCTATAAATTATTTTAGAGAAAAACTTATGCTATATGTGCCTTTCAGATGTAGTGAACAAAGCCTATTAGCTGTATATGAAACATGGAGTGTAGCATTTAATGCAAACAAAATGCAAATTACAAATATCAAAAAAATGTTCACTTCAAAAAATTTCCCTAAATGTGGTGACATAGATGAAGCTTCCATAAAGGTTGAAAACGATCACCTCCTAGAAATTGACATTGCATATGTGCTTGATACGAATACATAAGAAAATGACATGCAAAAATATGACATCATGAATGACTTGAAGCAAATTATGAATACAAAGCTCAGAGATTCTACTTGCAAAAAACTATTTTCAAAATTTGCACACCAACTCCTTCTAAGCAATGAAAAATACTGCAAATTAAGAAGACAATTGAACAAAGAACAACTATCAATAGTAAAAGATGTACTAATGACAAAAAGGCTTTCTCCAAAAAAGCATTGTACTTGTTCTGAGCTAGAACAAGGAAAACCTATACAAAAATAATAATTTTTGAGGCAATGATTTGATACTATAATAAACAACTAGATAGTGATCCATTAAAGCCTAAAGGAATCTTCATTGCTTCAACAGGAAAAGTTGCATTCAATGTAGGTGGCATTACTGCACATTCAATCTTTCAATTGCCATGCAACTCTTCGAAAATACTGCGTCTTCGAAAATATTGCCTCTAGATCCAAACACAGCTGATGCCCTCAACAAAAAATTAGAATGAATGAAAATTCTTCTAATTGATGAAGTGTCATTGATCAGTTCAAAAACTATTTACAACATTGATAGAAGACTTCGCCAAATCAAGCACACACCAACAACACCTTTTGGAAACATAAATATCATTTTCTATGGAGATTTTTACCAGGCACAACCTGCATGTAATACTTGGATATTTGAAGATCCAATAATAGATGAAGAGAAAATGCCATACACCTTTTGGACTGACAATGTCAAATTCTCTGAGTTGCATAGTGTAATTAGACAAACAAATGAGCATTTCATTTCTATACTTAATCATGCTAGAACTAGACAACAAATAATTGGGGACATCCAGTTTTTAAATAGAATGTGTTATAAAGCACCTCTAAATGATTCACAATTTCCATACTTGTTTCATAGAAATATAGCACTCAAAATGCACAAAAAAAAATGCTAGAAATTTTACCAACAAAGCTTTGTGTTCTAGATGTAATTGATAAACAAGACACAACAATTGATAATAGTCAATGTCAACCTCCAAAATCATCATTTCCTGGCACGATTTTGCTGAAGCAAGAAATTTTGGTTGAACTGATTGCTACCAACATCGATATGGAGGATGGGCTGGTCAATGGTGCAAATGGCATTTTAAAATTATATACAACCATGCAAGAAGACATTGTTTGGGTGCAATTCAATGATTCAACTATTGGTAAATTGCACCGCCAGAGGATGGAAAATCTATACAAAAATTCTATTATGCCTTCTTGGACACCCATAATGAGAATCATTAGAAAATTCAAAATAGGTACAAAAATAGTGGTTAGGGTGCAATTTCCTTTGCAACTTGCATGTGCACAAACTATCCATAGAGCATAGGGTTTGACAATGGACGCAATCGCTTTTGGCCCATGTAAAGTCTATATCAGCATGGCCTTGTGTATACTGCTTTATCACATGTAAGAAACTTTGAATAACTGTATATGACACATAGATTGCAAGAACAAAACTTTAGAGTCTTAGAAAAAGTAAATAGGGAAATGCAATGCCTAGTGGCATCTGCATAATGGAAACTGTAACATAGTCTTTTTTTTGTCTCTCTAGATCATTTTATTATGCTTTTTGAGCACTCGTGGATTTGCACTACATGCCCAAGAAATCTAACATGACCATGATTTTCTACAAGCAACTATCCTTTGCTTCCAAGCAATGAAACATAGTTTGCTTGACCATATTGACTTCCTTGACAAAACATACAATTGCTATACAACAACTAGTATTCATGGGCTACTAACATGCTCAAGAAAAACAATTTTGGTGCAAGACTTTCAAAACTTTTCAACAAAATATCTAGAATCAATAACCATTGACCTATTGCACGTGCATATTGCTATGCACATTATAAACTTGTATGTAAGACCAAACACAATGGTTAATGACCTTCTCGACTTTTTATAAACAACTATAACCTCACTTCCAGCTAATTTGAATTTGATAATTGTTGGACACTTTAACATTAATATGTTACAATCAACAAGATCAAAGGTACTTCTCCTTGAATTTATGGAAGAATGCAAGTTGTCACTGGTTGTTGACAAGCACATGTAGAGACTTTGTAGGATCACTCTTGGATACAAAGTACTAAAATCAATGTTGTCAAGTTTAGAGTGCTAGATACATATTGGTCAGACCATTTTGTAGTATCCCTTCAACACTAGTCACTATGCCAGCCTTGCAACTACGATTGTCTCAAATTAACATCTTTTATGTGCTATGAGCTATTATTCGTGCAACAAACTACTGTACAAAATCAACATTGAACTAATGTAGGTGCAAAATAATTGTTGCATCAGTATTTGTTCATATAGTCCATGTCTCTACATAGGTTAATTGCTTGTGCATACCTCTCCCCATGGAGATCTTCACTTTGATAATGTCCATGGTTAGGACCATCAGGAATCCTCTTCCAAACCATTGATATGGATACACACTTGCAATTCAACATTTATTTGTTCTAAAATAGAATGCTTGGGCTTTGCACACCACATGATTCTTTACTAGAAATTAACAATAGAAATAAACTATAAACATTGGAAGTTTTTCTTGACTTCTACTCTTTCTTCAAATTCATGTCCTCTCTCACTTGCTCTTTCTTTGCATCAATAACATTCTAATAACATGTATATGCATATATAGTGTGCCAATTTTTTTTAATGTCAATAGACACTAATGCAACTGTGCCAATTTTGTTTAATGTCAATAGACACTAATGCAACTCTTTCTAATGGATTTTGCTATAAAATTCAAACACTTGCAGTGTTTATTAAAGTCGTTACATTGCCCCTCTGAAGATGAGAACTACAAAAGATGTTGTTGCACTATCATTTAGGTGTTGTTTACTCAGTTGCACAATTTTTTTATGAGACACACATCTCTCTGTGTTCACAGGATCTACTTGAAGGAAAGAAAGACTTGATTGTAGCTTCATATCTCTACAAAATCCATGTCTTTTGAGAAGGTTTATACATATCAAATTCAAGTCCAAAAACAAATGATTTGTAAGTTCCTATATCTTGTTCACACTCATTTTCCACATTGTTTATTCATTCAATCAGAAAATCTAATCAACATGAAATCTTTGTCTCCTACTAGGGATAATTCCTATCATGTTTGAAACAAGAAACAAGCCATTGATAAGTTTTAAAATTATTTATACTGTTGTGTTCTACTTTTTCTTTTCGTTTCCCTCTTTCACTGCCTTTACTAGTCATTGTCTCCTATTTAGTTCCAGAGTTAACACCAGGTGATCCCACAATAGTGGTTTACATTTTTTAGCCAAACTGGACACAAAAATTATTATTTTAAACTAAATTTTCACATTCGGGCACCTATAGTATCTAAATTGTAATGAATTTGAAGATGATGCAAACTAGAGTTTTGTCAAATTTTGTCTGTAGATTCTAAAAAAAAAATTCAAAATTTTTGGAATTATATCGCACTTCTTTTTTCATCTCCCACGAAAACTAGTTTTTTTCAGAAAACAACATTTTTAAAAAAGTGACGCACACCGTATAATGCATAACTTTTTTTCCATGAAGGATAAAATTCCAATTCTTTTGAATTTAGATTTTTAACTCTGATATCTAGTGCTTCCACTTGGTTAAATAGTTTTTTATTGAATATTTTTTCTTTCATCAAGTTTCGTAGTCAAACCAATTACAATTTAGACATAGCACAACCGTATAACACGTAACTTTTTTTGTACATAGCAAAATTCAAATTTTTTCGTTGGATCAAGGACTTCAATATCTGGCGCACTCATATTTTTCAATTTTTTTCTATAATCTATTATTTTTCCACATGTGCAGAACAAAGACCTTCATTTTTGATGAAAAACTTGTGTTTAATAAAACTAAAAAACAAATACATAATAAAACCAAAACATATTAAAATTATATTTGTTGGATAGCTCATTTTGTGGACTACTTGATTCCAGTTGGGTTTGTGAAGATTCCTCCATTTTCATCCTTAACCTAAGTTTCGAAGCATAAAAATTTAGGTTTTTTTGTGAACAAGGTCAAAAATCAGGGAAAAGGGGGGTTCTAGCGAACCCCTAGGCCTTCTAGTGAACCAAGGTTCATTCAAACCTTGGTTCATTCAAACCCTCTTCCCAAAAGGGGTTTTCATTTGTTTTTTGTTTATGTATGCATTAAATGGGTTCGCTCAAACTTGGGTTTTGTTGTAGTGGAGTTAACACTGAGAGGGGCAATGAATTAGTGTTAACAATCAAATTAAATTTTTAATTTTTTAAATGACAATTTGATCATGAAAGTACTTATGCTAAAATATAAATGAATAGATAATGAAGCAAACACATTAAAATAATTGGCACAGAATTTGTCTTGAGTGGAAACCCTCCTAGGGAATAAAACTACTCGAATTTGGCCTCACTGGCCTTATCTAAAAAAAATATTCTTCGTACAAAGCCTCACTAGCTGATTTGTCTGACTGACAATGATGTTGTCTCACTAATAGTCTTATTGAAAAATATACAAATATGAAGCAGTTTGAATACAGAGTTGATCTCTGTTTCTCTGATTACAATCTCTATTCTGTCATGAATTCAGAATCAAAGTTCCAATGTGCCAAATTTCAAAACAATATATATATTTTCCTTTATGAATAATATATTCTGTGATTTTCAAAAACCTCTCATCAATCTCATTGAATGAGCATTACAAATCATATATATGTTCTCTGTTTTGGAATAAAGAGTCTATTTGAAAACTGTATGTGCAACTTCCACATGAAACTGAACTAGCAACTACCTTTTCTAGTTACACAAACACTTTTTTTTTATGCAAGTATTCAACTATAATCCATCACAATAATCTTGTCAAGAAATTATTGAGAATAATCAACAGATAACTTCCATAAACCTTACAAAAACCAACTCGCTTAATAAAGATGTCTAACCATAGCCAAACACATAATAAACCCACAAAGCATTTGAATAAACCTATAATCTTCAACAGCAGGCCTGACAAGGGTTCTTTAACAAATAAAACACAAGCATTTACAACCCTGACACAAAGGTAAACACTAATTCAACAAAACAACTTACTAAGAACTAGTAGGAAACCCATGAGTAACATCCTACCTCAGTTAATCAAAAACAAGCCTGACCAAAAATAGTTCCCTCTTTTTACTTCTTTTAAATTAATCTTTGAAAATAAAACAAAAAACTATTTACACAGACCCTTTATTAAGAAATGTAGGTGTTACACAAATGGACTTGCAACCTATCAATAACAGATTAATCAAGATAAACACCAATCCCAAACAAATCAAAGACCCCAAATCACTGAAAACACAAAGAGGCGTAATAAGGAATACACTTGTTGTCGGCACAACCAGAAGAACTCACTTTTGCTCTTTACAGATACTCCTTGTTTCCTTGCAAACCAAATAGCTGGCCTCTGAAACAAGCTATGCTTACCACTGCTGCCAATATTAGGGTATCAAACCCTATCTAACAAAGAATGAACCAAATATCTATGCTCAACGAAGACTCATAAAATTTTATGCATTTCGACATAATAATGTTTGAAGTCTAGGTATTATGATGGGAAATATTCCCATTCACAAAAAAAACAAGAATCTCCAACCAACAATGCAATAATCACATTACATTTTGACTTTTTTTTTTTAAAATAACAAAAATCATTGCAACCTTGTGCATTGAATTATATCATTGTGAAAATAAACTTTGTCACCAACAAATAATTTCATAATAATAATGTCCATATTACACTTGCACTCACCAAACCTTATTTGTAGGTGCACTATAGCAATGTAGTGCCTCATAAAAAAATGCAATTTTTTTTTCTTTTTCCTTTTTGAACTTACTTTGGATAATCAACTTATTATAGCACCTGATCAACACTATCATGAAGTCTAAACATGTTAGAAAACAAAACATGCAGATGGATATTATCACCTCAAATAGAACATTAAACATATATCATATGCAAATGATGATGCCAAGAGAGATCAGCATGGAGATAATGCAAAGAAACTGAACCATAAATCACCATGTATATAACCTGATACCTCAGCCTTGGTGTTATGACATTAATGCCAAATAATACATAGGGATAACAGGTTCGAGCAAATCCTTTTTTGGTTTGTTCGAACCAATGATTTCTTTTGAACCCCCAAAATTAAAATTTTTGGCATGGGGTCATTTTTTACAAGTTTTCCTTCCTCATTCGAATTGTAAACCACTTTTATGGGTTTACCCCACCATAATTCATCAATTCTTGCTTCTTTGCTACCAACAACTAACAAAGCATCTAGTGAACTCAAACACACTCCCCATCAATGGATTTAGGTATTAAGCTCTTGTCCTTGTTGCCCCCCTAAGAAGCACTCAAAAGGACATTTGTACCAATTTTTCCATTTTCACTGTCTTCTATATTAAACAATTTATCTTTCTAATATTTACATATTTTATGCTTTCAAGTATTACTTGCATAAGCTAATTGCTACTCTTAATTTCTTCATGCAGTCACCTATATCAGTGAAGTTTGATAAGGAGGCTCAGTTGATGCTGGTTGATATCCACACAGTTATAATTATAATGAAATTATCATTTCCACATACATCAAGTTCACTGATTATATGTACATAAAACTATTTGGATTCACATCAATTTTATATTACATTATTCATTGTAATATATCAAATATGAAATTTCTTATACACCATACTTAGATGGGCATATTAATTATGATTTTGATACAAATAATTTCTACTCATACAATGTTCATTTGACTTCATTTTCATCCCGGCTAGTACTATTCTCCTCCTGCTTTTCCTATTCTCTTGGGTTGTTTTAATAATAATTAATCTAACAATCTTTGCCATTGGTAATATTTGATGGGTTTGTTGATTTACTTGTCTTTTTGAATACACTCTTTGTAGTGACACAGTGTAGCATTGCATTCTACTACACCCATTTATCATTTTTCTTATTTCATTCATTGAGCATTTTTCCATTATATTTACATAAAGACTTGACATGGTAAAGTACTTTTTCATGATTAAGAATGGGACTAATATCCCCCCCACACATATGCAATGCAACTGCTCTTGTTAAATGAAAGTGAAATTTACAACCATGTAATTGGAAATTGGTCACATCTAAAAATGATTAAATTTATGTAAATTGTAGTGCGAGTGTAAAAGAGATGTTTGTAAGACTTTATATTAATACCTTAAAATCAGAACAAAAAAATTACAAATACCTATAGTTATTTATATTTACTTTTCAACCATGTTTTATAAAAAAATTGATAATAGTTAATTTATATTTCCAACAGTGAATTTCCAGATTTCCTCAATAGTTGAGTGCATTGGCTTACTTTATATTTAAAAGACAGAATTATTAAAAAGTTAGATTCTATTTGTAAACTAATCTATTTGTAAAAGAAAACCTTAATTGTTTAGACTAGTTGCATTAATTATTTTCACAAGATAATACAAGCTAACAAGTAATAGTATTCCTTGGCAACAACTTTTTAACTTTTACATTTATCGCATTTTGTGCATGATATTTTTATTGTACGTTTACATATTTTTTGATGCATTTACAAATTTTAATTTTTTTTTTTTAATAAAAAATGCAATGCACCTGGTAAACTTTTTAATGTGACCGATGGTGCTAGCACAACATACCCTCTTCTGGTACCATGAGGTGGGGGAGACTAGACCTTGTGACCAACCTCAATTTAGCCAATCGAGCTAGGGCCCTCACCCCATAAATTTTAATTAAATAATTAAAATTGTAAACATTTATTTTGTTACACCAATTGGTCAAATTATTATTATTGCAATATACCAATTTAAATATGAGTAGAATAATAATTAGGTTTATTAAGTTTAATTATATATATGCTTTCACCTCGCCTTTATCAATCTTCAACTTTGGTCTAAATTGAATTGACTTGTACTCTATTTTGAACAAGATTCTTAATTAATGTTTTCTACTTCTTACTTTCATAATTAATAGATATTGGTTAATTTATTTTTAAAGCTCATATTAAAATTAGTATCTACTTTCAAGAAATTAGTATTACTAATTTGCAAATAATTTTTACATTTTTACAACAATATGCTAGCAAAATTTATATTCATAAGACTAATTTTCAAATACTTTGAACAAATTATACGGATGTATAAACTAATCTAAATAGTTTATGTTTAATTCAAGAACAAATAAGCATTTATTTAAAATATATTTCAAAAAATCATTCTTCAAGTGTTTTTAGTTTCAGCTATTTGCAAAATAGATAGTATGTTTGCTACAATTAAATAAGGAAATAAATATGAACAAATAATTTTCAATTTTATATATAACTATCATCTATAAATGAACTTTACATGTATACATATGGATCTAAACATGCATATCTATAGTAAATTGCCTGCATAACTCACTTTGTTTCAAGATCATTATTTTTTTAATTCACTGCACATAATTAAATATGGCTAGTCAAGACATAGAGCTTACAAAATTAGTCATACATCTACCCACAATATCTTCCTACCCAACACCTACAATTACAAGACCAATTCAAAATGATGAACTGGACTTTACAAGGGAAAAGACAGATAGCTGAGATCTATACTAACAAAAATTTTATCTACTATTGTCTTATGCTATGGACAAACCGATTATGACAACCTCATTTCCATGTCGGTACTATAATAAGTTATCTGTCCTCCCTTTTTCCTTGTTCAAGTGTTCTTAGTATTTTCTTTCATTGTTGAAAAGCACAACCACCTATTACTTGATTTCTCCATTGTTTCTTCTTCCATGATGTACATATATATGCACATATGAATGCATCTGTGTGTATATATGTATGTACAAATATATATACACACATTCAAAAAACTTTTCTTTCAATGCCATATCATCATGCTTTATGCCATACCATCCTAACAACTGTTTCACATTACGCAAACACCTATAGCCACAACTAGGCCTAGAATTTGATGGTCACCCTTACCTGTCATATGAAAATTTTATGACGGTTTGATTATTTAAATGTCTATTAAAAATTTGTTTAATATAATATTTTTTATATAAAATCTTTTATAAATACCAAATTTTGAAAAATTAGAAAACAATGATAATTATTAGTAATAAATATAAAAATCTACTATTATAATTAACAATTAATAGAAGTTTCTAAGTTCATATTAAAAACAAATCTTGTTAAACATATTCTAAACGTTAAAAAATAATTATATTCTATTTTGAAAAGATTCTAAATTAATATATATTTTTATAATAATATTATAAATCACGTATATTAATATAAAAAATGATAACTATTATAAAAATGTCAAAAGTTTCTAAATTTATATTAGAAAATATTCAAAAAAGTTATATTCTATTTCTAAATTAATTTTGTTATAATAAAAATTATAAAATAATAGATATTATAAATTAAAATATTATATTATATTTTGTTTATAATTTTTTTTAACAATTTAATAAAAATATAGCAAGTCAATCATATTTTAGGTCACAACTATTATAACAATTTCAAATATCATTAGCACTTGCACCTAAAGAAGGTTCAAGGATTACCCCGATAGAAAATTATATATATGTTAATATGTTAGAGAGTAGTGCTTGTTTATGAGTGCGAATGGATGCAATGTGTTGCATGTGTTTGGATTAAAGAATTAATAATAAGTGATAAATAATAGACCAATGCAAATGGAAAGACGAGGTTGTCATCAAATTGGGAAAAAATACTATAAATGGAAACAAAATATCCTCTCACTTTTAAATATAAGCTAGATTTTGGAAGCTTTGATATTTTGGAGACTTTTACCATTAAACAAAAGTTGATTTACCATTTAAGGGTGGCTTTAGTGGGTAGGGGTCCAATGGTGGGTATAGAAGTAGGCCTGAGTGGGCCCCATAGTAGGCTTAATATCCAATGAACTTACATTTAATATCCAATTTCAAAACACTTTTCTCCATAAAGTACACAAATTGACAAATCATGTGATATCACATCAACAAGCTTAAATTTGATGGCCGGCCTTGCTTGACAACACATTTTTTAATGACGGTTATCTATTCAAAGGTGCTCTTAAAACATTATGATATACCTTAGTGTAAGTAAAATTATATATAAATCAAATATATATATCATTATAATTCTATATAAATTTTCACAGTCTATCCAAAATCTCTCCTTTCATCTCATACAATCTTCTTAAAATTTTGATTACAAGTATTTTACAGCAAAATCTCTAAATATGGTCATACGGCCATCAAATTTAAGCCTTGGGTCTGACCTTTTATTTTTTTGGTCTTTTTGGATACCTTGACAAAAAGCTTGCGCATGTGGCATCATATTTGATGATGTGGCTTTGAAACTAATTTTTATATATAGTGGACTTGCCAAATAAGCAATTGTACAAATTTGGGAGTGATTAGAAATTTTCACAAAGGACTTTGAAAGGCACAAAGTTAGGGTGGCCCACTATAAGCCCCTCTCCCTTAGAGCTAAATTAGAGCTAAATTCAATAATCATCCAACAATAATGAATCTGTCCATTAAGTCAAAACCGCAAGAGGGAGGCAAAGAAAATTTATTTTATTTTAAAGTATTAACAACAAAGCTCTAAATTCCACTTATTCTTATATGAAAAAATGAATAAATTATTATCCAAGGTGACAAAATCCAATATCAAATTATTTATCAATTTACATAAAAAAAAATCATAATCTAATACACTAATTAACATTTTAAAAACAAACATATCAAAATAAACAACTTTTAATCTAACAACAAAAATAGTTTGTAAATCCTGATTAAAGAAGATACCATAGTGAAGGAAGTCAGCAAGATAACTTCTTTCATTTAACCCTCCACCGACATGGGTTAGAACGTAGAAAAAGCTCTTAGAGCTAGACGTTGTGGTTAACCACGGTAGGAATTGAGGACTGTTTGAACCCAGAAGCAGGGTTAAGTGAACACTCATGAAATAGCTTTTGGCCGCCAGCTAAACTGATAGTGGGGCTCACCCTTCTACTAGTTGACTGATTTTTTAAATCCCCACTTTCCTGAGGGCCTTCCTCACCTTTAAGCTGACAAATAAATAGTCACCGAAAATATCTGCAATCAGCATTGCATTTGTTTTAATGAGGGATTATAATAACAAGTTTGTCCCGGATTTAAATATAAATAGCAGGCTCAGTAAAGCTTCTTTTTTGAGCCGTTGGCTGCGCCTGCTTTTTTGGGCTGTTTTCCACCTGTTAAGTGAAATTTCCTTATGAATGCTATTTGACTGCCCACAATTGACGGAGTGGCGTCGTGTTTCATTAATACGAAAAATGATTATCTAAAAACAAAGAATAACAGCAACGAAAACGCCGTTAATAAATTAGTTAGGGTTACAAGTTCTCCAGAGCGAAAAATCTCATTAGTTTGAGGAAATTGCTAAAAGCGCCTGAAATGGCTGGATTTGGTGAAGCTTTGATGAATATCAAAGTGCTGTTCAACAAACTTGAAATTTTTAGATTTGACTAGGTTTTAGAAGGGTATTTGAGCTTCTGTAAAATTCTAGGCTAAAATCTCTTCATATGGTGAATTTAATTCCAAGGTTGAAATATTTGTTCTGGTGAAGTTGAAGCTTGTAGGTGTGGTCGGTTTGCAGGTTGTGGTTTCATGGTGTTTGCACTTTCGCGTAACAATTGCTTAAGATGGCTCGATATGTTCTCGATTAGAATTGTGATTGGACAGCTTGAATCTTTTGTCCGCATATTCTTGAATTTTTTCTTTTCTTAAAACATTTTTGTAGGTTGTCATGTAATGGTATTTGTGGTGCCATGAAAGTATAGCTTAAAATTGGTAAATTGGGTTCAGTTTTGATCAGGTTGCGATTGTCTGTCCTGTGTAGAGCTCTGAATTTCTTCAAGTCAATTCCTTTTATGTTGTGATTTAAAGGTTTATCGTACTGTAGTTACAAATTAGTTATAGTATACTCGATTTGCCCTAAATTTTAACTGTTATATTTGATGGGTTAAATGGTATTGCTGAATATTTTAGATTTGGCTGGTTTTTATTTTGTTATTTAGAAGTTTTTGTGCTACTGTGAAAGTTTAACCTATAATAGCTAGATTGGACCAGTTTTAATCAAATTGGATCGACCTCGGTTAAAAACTTGACTCCGATGTTGTGGGCCTGGCCATTTGACCCATCAATCGAGATTAGCTTGGCCCTTGCAATGGACCTCACCATTAAGGAATCCCTGACGAAGAGCTGAAATGTCAGATTCCGAGTTTTTCATGCAGCTTGATCCAGAATTTTCCCATGCATTTTGGAATTTTCGTGTTGGATATCATCAAGTTTAAAAAAATTGTTTAGCTTTAGAATGTAATATAAGCGTGTTGTGCCTAGTAGAATGTTTAGCATATGATTATTTTTTTTCCTGTGTTTTGAATCATGATTGGTTAGGTGCAAATTCAAGTCCTGGAAAATGTTTTTTTTTAAAAGTTTGTTCAGGGTTTAGGTTGTCCTTTAACGGACTTCCATGTTCTTATGTATTTTGATATTCCAGTTTTACACAATTTATTTGTATAACTATGTTGGATCTATTTGCATTTGAAATTCCAGTTCTGTAGAACTTGATTTTTCTGATTTGTTGGGTTTTAGCATGGCATTAATATTTCTTACTTAGTTGGTTTAAGTTTCGTGTATCATGTCTGAAATTTTCTGTGTTTGGATCTGTGGTTGGCACGTTGAAATTATTTTCCCGTAGGTTCCAAATTTTAGTTCTTAGCTTGGTTTTAGTTGTTACTTGAAGGCTTTTGTTCTGCTCTAATAATTTAGTTTAAAATCTGTGGCATCGGTTTTGTTTTGAACTGTGATATGTCAGGCGTGAAGTTTCTTTGCTGGAGATTCCACAAAATCCAAAATTTGGTCAGTTTTTGTTTGTTAATTAGAGTTGGGATGGATAACGTTGATGGTAATGAGAATGGAAATGGGAATGCTTATGAAACCTTGGTAGATGACAATGGCCACGCCATCCTTTGCCCGCTATATCGCAATCAATAAAATAGCCATCGCGATACCGTGGGAGACTTCCGTAATATTTTGTTTTATTCTAACCGCCTGCCGTTTACCGTTGTTCACTGCGCAGTTTACTAACCGCTGCCCGCAATATCGCAATATGGGTTTTACCCATTGCGATACCACGGGGAACTAATATTTATGTTATAACATTATTGTAAGGGCATTTTATTAAATGCGTTTTGATCAAGAAAAGGTAGTTAGGTAGTTGTAATGAATTTTTATGTCGGGCCCTCTCTTCCGTGAAATTCTTTCACGTGATTTTTACCTATATGTATATGCATATGTAATTTTATGTTTTAAGACAATTAATGTGAATGTGAGTAGGTGAAATTTTTTTATGAGCAGCAGCTTTGTGTGTTAAAAAATATTTTTATGTTTTAATTTTTACTCTGTGTGAATTTCCTCTGCCTCTGGCCTTCACGTGGTATCAGAGCAGGTTCAATTATCAGAGTTAATTTTATCAAAGCAAATTATTTGGGTAAATTTCAAAAATGGCAGCAAGCACAAGTTTGACAAACCCACAAATTCCACAGTTTAATGGTAAGAATTATGAGTACTGGTGAATTACCATGAAAGCACTATTTAGCTCACAAGATATATGGGATTTAGTAGAGAATGGATTTGCAGAGCCAGCAGATGTAGTAGCATACAATGCTTTAACACAAGCAGAGAAAGACTTATTAAAAGACACAAGGAAGAAATACTCAAAGGCTTTATTTTATCTGTTTCAAGCTGTACATGAGAGTATTTTTCCAAGGATTTCAGCAGCAACAAAATCCAAACAAGCATGGGACATACTTCAAACAGCCTATCAAGGCATGGCAAAAGTTAAAACAACAAAGCTACAAATGCTGAGAAGAGATTTTGAAACAATATGTATGAAGGACAATGAATCTATAGATTCATTCTACACCTAAGTCATTGGGGTGGTTAATCAAATTAGGTCTCATGGAGAAAATCTAGAAAATACCAGAGTTGTTGAAAATATTTTAAGGAGTTTTCCCACAAAATTTTTACCAGTTGTAGTTGCTATAGAGGAGACAAAGAATCTTTCATAGTTCTTAGTTGATGAGCTGTATGCATCTCTAATTTCTCATGAACACAGGCTGAAAAGGTCAGCAGATACATCATTGGAGTATGCTTTCAAAACTCAGGCTTCAGTCAGTCAAGGAAGAGGCAGAGGTAGATCAAGAGGAAGAGGAAGAAACTCTTACAGAGGTGAAAGATACAGTCTATCAAATTCAAGTGGAAGAGGTAGCAATCAAGGCTCAAGCCAAAACCCATCACAGAATCAGTCACAAAATCAAAGGTATGATAAATCTCAAGTCCAGTGTCACTACTGTAAAAAATATGGGCATTATATGAATGACTGTAGAAAGAAGCAGTATGATAATAATAGACAAAATGCAAATTTTTTAAGAGAAGGTCAAAATCAGAATTCAGATAAGAGCACAATGTTTTTAGCTTGTAATGTTGCTCAAGCAAATGAAAAAGATGTATGGTTTTTAGATTCAGGCTGTAGCAATCATATGACAGGGAATCTAGAAATGTTTTCAAGTTTAAATGAGAATGTAAAGTCTGATGTTACATTGGGTAATGACAACAAAGTGTCAGTCAAAGGAAAAGGAGATGTCAATATTCTAACTAAATAGGGGGAGAAAAAATATATTTCAGATGTGTATTTTGTGCCTGGTCTGAAACATAACTTAATGAGTGTAGGGCAACTGGTTCAAAAAGGGTATAGAGTAACCTTCAAGAATGGTTTGTGCACAATTTTAGACAAATACCCAAGCAACCAGCTTATTGCAAAAGTCAGAATGACAAACAACAGAATGTTTCCCTTAAAGATAAGGCCAGATTTGAATATAAATTATGCTCAAGCACAACATTTAATGAATTCACAAGTGGGTAGAGAAGAAACTACAGCAGTAGTGCAGACAATCTTTCAAGCTGAGATAAAAGATGAAAACTGGTTATGGCACCTGAGATTTGGGCATCTCAACTTTGGAGGTTTAAATTTACTTCATAGGAAAGGCATGGTCAAAGGACTACCTTTAATAGAAAAACCAGAAAGGGTATGTGAAGGGTGCATTTTAGGAAAACAACACAGAGAATCATTTCTAGCAGGAAAGTCAACTAGAGCAAAAGCCCCTTTGGAAATTATACATTCAGATTTGTGTGGACCTATGCAAACACCTTCAATAGGTGGTAGTTTTTATTTTCTGACATTCATTGATGATTATTCAAGAAAAACATGGGTTTACTTTCTAAAGCAGAAAAATGAAGTGTTTGATCTGTTTTAGTCAGTTCAAGAATTTGGTTGAAAAACAAAGTGGTTATTATATCAAAGTGTTGAGAACGAGATAGAGGTGGTGAATATATTTCAAGAGAATTTTTTAATTTTTGCAAAGATCATGGAATTCACAAGCAATTCACAACTAGATACACACCTCAACAAAATGGAGTAGCTAAGGAAAAAAGAACAATCATGGAAATGGCTAGAAGCATGTTGAAAGCCAAACATTTGTCAAATGAATATTGGGCAGAAGCAATATCTTGTGCAGCCTATATAATGAATAGGTGTCCAACAAAAAGTGTCATGAATATGGTACCTGAAGAAGCATGGACAGGAAGAAAACACAGTGTTACTCACATGAGAGTATTTGGATGTGTAGCATATGCACATGTGCCTAATGAATTGAGAAGGAAGCTAGATAACAAAGGAGAAAAATGTATATTTGTTGGATACAGTGAAGAATCCAAAGCTTATAAGCTCTATAATCCAACAACAAAGAAAGTTATAATCAGCAGAGATGTACAATTTGTAGAAGATGAAGCATGGGATGGAAGTATAGAGAAGACAGTAAATATTTCAGCTAGTATACCTCAAGAGGAGAATGAAGTTTCAGCATCAACAAATATTCCAGCTATTGTGACTCCTACCACTCCCATTCAAGCTCAGCAAAGTAGTCCACAAGTGACACTAGCATCGATTGTAAGAACAGCCTCATGCATTCAAAGAAGTAGTCCAACAAGAGGACAACAAACACCATCTACAGCAGGATCATCGGGTCCACATTCCACAAGTTCAAGTGATATGTCAAATCCTACTTTGGCAAGTCTGAGAAGATAGAAAATCAGAAGCATAAGAGATATATATGAGCAAAATGAAGGTGAGAATAATTCAGATCAGATTTCTCTTTTTGCATTTTATTGTCAAATAGAAGATCCAGTTCATTTTGAAGATGCAGTCAAAGATAATAAATGGGTAACTGCTATGGATGAAGAGATTGAAGCAATTGAAAAGAATTAGACATGGGAACTAGTCAGTCTTCCAAAAGACAAAGATGTTATTGGAGTGAAATGGATTTATAAAACCAAATTGAATGAAAAAGATGAAGTTCAGAAGCTTAAAGCAAGATTGGTTGTAAAGGGCTATTCACAACAGCCTGGAATTGATTACAATGAAACATTTGCACCTGTAGCGCGATTGGATACTATAAGAATGATTTTAGCATTATCAGCTCAGAATAAGTGGTCTATATTTCAAATGGATGTAAATTCAGCTTTTTTAAATGGTTATTTAGAAGAAGTTTATGTGGATCAGCCACTTGGGTATGAAATTCAGAGTCAAGAAGACAAAGTTTTCAAATTGAAAAAGACAATGTATGGATTGAAGCAAGCCCGAAGAGCTTGGTACAACAGAATAGATAGTTACCTTTTGTTGAATGGATTTAATAGATGTAGCAGTGAGCCCACACTGTATACAAAAATGAATGAAGAAGGTGAAATACTGATAGTATGCTTATATGTAGATGATTTAATTTTCACTGGCAATTTGTTAGTTGATCTGTTCAAGACAGACATGAAGAAAGAATTTGAAATGACAGACTTAGGTCTGATGAAGTATTTTTTAGGTATTGAAGTGAATCAAAATGAAAATGGTATTTTTATTTCACAGTCAAAAATATGCAAATGACATTTTGAAAAATTTTAATATGATAAAGTGCAAACCAGCATCAACACCTACAGTGACAGGTCTGAAACTAAGCAAGGATGATATAGGGTCTAATGTTGATCCAACTTTGTTTAAGAGGCTTGTTGGAAGTCTCATGTATCTCACAGCCACAAGGTCAGACATTATGTATGGAGTAAGTTTGATTTCCAGGTTTATGGAAACACCAAAAGACACCCATTGGAAAGCTGGGAAAATTTTTTTAAGATATGTAAGTGGAACAAGAAATTTTGGCATTAAGTATTCAAGTTCAGATGAGTTCAAACTCATAGGATACACAGACAGTGACTGTGCTAGCAGATTGATGACAGAAAAAGCACGTCTGGTTATGTATTTAATTTTGGGACTGGAGTTGTCTCATGGTCTTCAAAGAAGCAGCCAATAGTCTGTCTTTCATCAGCTGAAGCAGAATATGTGGCAGCCACAAGTGCAGCATGTCAGGCAATCTGGATGAGAAGAATTTTGAAAGAATTAGAAAATGAACAAATAGAGGCAACAAAAATTTACTGTGATAATAATTCAGCCATTGCTCTCTCGAAAAATCAAGTCTTTCATAAGAGAAGCAAGCATATTGATACCAGGTATCATTTCATCAGAGAATTAATTAACAATGGTGATATATTTTTAGAATTTTGCAGATCAGAAGAGCAGAGTGCAGATATTTTTACAAAGCCGCTGGGTAGAGATAATTTTATTTTTCAAAGAAACAGATTGGGCATGGTGGATAGTGCAGTTATGTTTAAGGGGGAGTGTTGGAAGTTAAACCCTAACTATAGCAGTCCCCGCCAACCTTTGCCCGCTATATCGCAATCAATAAAATAGCCATCGCGATACCGCGGGAGACTTCCGTAATATTTTGTTTTATTCTAACCACCTGCCATTTACCGTTGTTCACCGCGCAGTTTACTAACCGCTGCCCGCAATATCGCAATATGGGTTTTACCCATTGCGATACTGCGGGGAACTATGGAGATAGCCGCCACCGCCAAAGGAAATATCGGGATACGAAAGAATTAATATTTATGTTATAATATTATTGTAAAGGGATTTTATTAAATGCGTTTTGACCGGGAAAAGGTAGTTAGGTAGTTGTAATGAATTTTTATGTCGGGCCCTCTCTTCCGTGAAATTATTTCACGTGATTTTTACCTATATGTATATGCATATGTAATTTTATGTTTTAAGACAATTAATGTGAATGTGAGCAGGTGAAATTTTTTTACGAGCAGCAATTCTGTGTGTTGAAAAATATTTTTATGTTTTAATTTTTACTGTGTGTGAATTTCCTCTGCCTCTGGCCTTCATGGACTATTGTTAAACCCAAACGAAAGCCGAAGAATAATGCCAAGGAGGCAAATCCTGTTGTAGGTCTGGAGAAGGTAAAATCAAATGGAGATGTTGGGAAAACTTCAGTTTTTCAGTCCCTGGAACAACATGCGGAGGAAAGGCGGAAGAAAGCAGAGGTGCAGAGAGCTGCTGCAATGGCAAGCACTGGACTTGGCAGTGAAAGTAATGGTAAAATTGCAGGTTTTGATTCTGACGAGGATGGTGATGGTGAGGGTGCCAATGGGGCCAAACTTCCTGAAAATGGTGAAGAGAAAAAGCCTAAACAGAAGAAGCCTAAGAAGCCAAAGGTGACTCTGTCTGAAGCAGCGGCAAAAATTGATCCTGTAGATCTTGGTTATTTTCTTGCAGACATCATGGTAATGCATGAAATCCTTGTAGCTTTAGAATTTGTTTTTGTATGTTTTATTGGTTGATTTGTAAAGCCATTTTCTTCCTGCCATTGAACACTTGAAAGCCTTAAGCTTAATGTAGTTTTAATCCTTATTTTTGTTTGTATATCTATGACATCGGCTCTTTTTGTATTGAATCTAATTTTCAGGCATTATATGTTTTTGTATTTCTTTTTCATTTGCATGGCTTAATGTTACTGGCTGTCTGACCATTTTACTTATTGTATTATAGATGAACTGTTAAGCTTTATTTTGTTATTTAATTTAGCAAATATTGTCGAGATTATGGCATAGGGTTTTGATATTTTTGTCAGGATGTTCTGTAAAAGATTTCTAGTCCTAAGGAACTTTTTGAATTCTTGATTGCACATTCATGCATTGTCACTTTTTAGCAATAATTTTGATGTGCCCAAACAAGGGGATCTTTGTCTAAGCAATGTTTTGATCATCTTTGGTGAACTATTATACAATTTTTAATTTCCATGTGAATTTGTTGGTGTTTCTGCAGCACTAAATCAACAATTCCAATTATAGAACACATCAAAAAATGGTTTTAATATTCATATTGGTTTTAAATTTACAGTTATTATATGGAAATGCACCTAATATACAATTAAAGCGATTTGTGGAATATTTTGAAAGTGCATTTGATGCTGTTAGCCCTGCTCAGTTTCCTATCAACAAAATACTGAAAGAGTCTACTGTGGCCAAGATCGCAGAAGTAAGTTTACTAGTTGTTGATGCTTTGTGGTGTTTTGGAATGTGGATTGTTTTGTGGTTGTGAGCTTATAGGCTTAAGATAGATTAACATTTTTAAAGTTGTTATTTATCATCTCGGTTATTTTTTGTAATTGACCATGTGGTATTTAAGAGTAGGTACAATAGCTTGAAGTTAATTGCTAAACTTATCTTCGGTAAAATTGCCTTAACGTAAACGGATAAATGTTTTTCCTTGTAATTGGATTTGGGAATCTGGATGATAATTTCAATTAAACCATCCTTTGATACTTCAATGTATTCCTTTGTTTGTGGTTGACTAAAGCTCTCAGCCATGCTTTTGTATTATGGAATCTTTCCGGTGTGCTAGATACATCTTGTAATGTTTTTCTCATTATTGATGATTTTTTTTTAATCCTTTTTACAATCTTAGGTATGCTTTCTAGTATAGGATTCACATAAACTCTTGAACAAAGCCAACTGTGTGGATGTGCCATTTGTTTAGAGTTACTCGAAAGTTTTCATGTATTATTAATTACGGTTATACAGTGGTATGCTCTCAAGCTTATTTGGTAAATAAAGATTTGAATTGATATGAGTGTCTATTTTTAGGTGAGCATTTTGCTTCTTTTTTTAAAAACAATTTGAATATGCATCTAATATGTAGTTTCTTATCTTTTCAGATGTTGGTGACATGGACTTTTTGCTGTACACATTTTAATCTTCCCTACCACCGTTGCATATCTACCATATCTACCGCATTTACTCCATCATTCCTCCTCCTTCTATCTACCTTCTTCTATCTCCTTCTCTGATGCATCTAGACACTTCTCTTATCGTATTGTTGAAGCTTCCCTTGTAGCTGAGCAAAAAGACTCTGTTTTGTAAAATGAAGTATGTAATACTCTATTTTGAGTAGAAGAATGTATGGGCATAAAGAGCACTGGCAGCTCTCTATTTTTCATAAGGAAATAATATAAATCTGTATGTTGTTTCTAATATTAACTGTGTTTTTTATAATGCTCTATGTTGAATGTTGCGTTTACTCTTTCTCAGTTGAAAACCCTGTTTAGTTTGTCTCTGTATTTTTATCCAGCAAAGTGGTATCAGAGCTACTGACAAAGCAAAGCTTGGATGGATTGAAGTGGGAAAGGAGATTGTAAATAGCAAAGTTGAAGATTGAGTCAAAGAAGACTTGCAGAAGTGAATGTACCACCCAGAAAAGAGTGTAGATCCCTGTTGTCTGTAGATGGCCCTTGAATGTAGATGTTAACAGAGATTAAAATAGTAGTCTTGTTGAAGCTGTTAGACAGATTGTAGCTATTGGCAGATTCCAAAAATCATATATATTGAAGGTTGCAACCATCACACATAAAGCAAGGGTTTGCAAGATCAAAGAGATTTGAAAAGAAAATAGAGGAGGCAAGGTGTTTAAAAATTATGGCAGGAACAAGTGGAAGCATTGCACAACCACAGATTCCAATCTTCAATGGCAAAAATTATGAATATTGGAGCATAAAAATGAAAACCCTGTTTTGCTCCCAGGATGTTTGGGACTTGGTTGAAAATGGGTTTCCTGAACCAGCAGACCAGCAAGCTTATCAGGCTCTTACACAAGCTGAAAAAGATTTGTTGAAAGAAAACAAGAAGAAGGATGCTAAGGCATTGTTTATCATTCAGCAAGCAATTGAGGAATCACTCTTTCCAAAAGTTTCAGCTGCTACAAGATCAAAACAGGCATGGGAAAGTTTGCAAACAGCTTACCAAGGCATAGACAAGGTGAAAATAGCAAAATTACAAATTCTTAGAAGAGATTTTGAAAATCTGCAGATGAAAGATTCAGACTCAATAGATTCATTCTTCACTCATGTAATGGCAATAGTAAATCAAATGAGATCCAATGGAGACACCATTGAAGATCAAAAGATTGTGGAAAAATTACTTAGAAGTCTATCTACAAAGTTTGATCCAGTTGTAATAGCCATTTTGGAGGCCAAAGATCTTACTCAGCTATCAGTAGATGAATTAATGGGATCACTCTTAGTACATGAGCAAAGATTAAATCAATCAAGGTCATCATCATTGGAAAATGCATTCAAGACTCAGCTATCATTTGGTAGAACAAGAGGGAGATCAAATTACAGCAGAGGCAGAGGACATTTTACACCAAGAGGAGGGAGAGAAAATACACAATTTGAGAGCAGAAGACCAGCATCAAGCCCACATACCCATTCTACACCAACAAGAGGAAGGGGGAGCAGCCATTTTTATAGCCATCATCAAGGAGAAAGGTATGATAAATCCAACATCCAATGTCATTATTGCAATAAATTTGGGCATTTTGCATCAGGATGTAGAAAAAGGCAATATGACATGAATAAGCAAAAGGCACATTTTACAAATGAAAACAAGCCCAACACTAGTGAAGAAAACACCATATTGATAACATGCAATGTAGCACAAGAGAGCTCCAAAGACGTATGGTTTTTAGATAGCGGTTGTAGTAATCATATGAGTGGGAGTAAGGAGATGTTTGCAACAATAGATGATTCAGTAAAATTAGAAGTGAAATTGGAAAATGATCAACGAGTTTCAGTCATGGGCAAAGGGTCAATTAACATAAAAACTAAGCAAGGTGAGGAGAAACATATTTCTAATGTATACTATGTTCCTGGATTGCAACACAATCTCATAAGCATTGGGTAACTTGTGCAATAAGGATATAGGATATACTTTGAAAATGGTGAATGCGTGATTTTAGATAAGAAACCAAGCAATAGGTTGATTGCAAAAGTTGAGATGACAAAAAATAGGATGTTTCCTCTTAGAATCCAAAGTGAACTATTCTTAGAGCCACAAGGATTGCAAAAGGTTGCTGAGTTAGCTTTCAAAGCTTCATATAAAAATGAATCTTGGCTATGGAATTTAAGACTTGGGCATTTAAACTTCAAAGGATTACAGTTGTTACACAAGAAAAGAATGGTATATGGACTGCCACCAATAGAGTCACTTAAGACAACATGTGAGAGCTGCATATTGGCAAAGCAACATAGGAAAGCATTTCCAGTTGGAGAGTCTTATAGAGCAAATCATCCACTTGAGATAGTGCATTCAGACCTTTGTGGACCTATGCAAACACCATCCATAAGTGGAAAGCTTTATTTCTTGACATTTATTGATGATTTCAGTAGAAAAGTTTGGGTTTACTTTTTGAAATATAAATCAAATGCATTTGCTGTTTTTAAGGAGTTCAAGGCAAAAGTTGAGAAAGAAAGTGGATGCTATATCAAAACATTGAGAAATGATCAAGGTGGAGAGTACATATCAAATGATTTTCAAAATTTTTGCAAAGAAAATGGCATAAAGAAACAATTTACAGCAAGGTATACTCCTCAACAAAATGGAGTAGCCGAGAGAAAGAGTAGGACAATCATGGAAATGGCACAAAGTATGATAAAAGAAAAACATCTACCAAATGAATATTGGGCTGAAGCGGTTGCATGTTCGGTATACATATTGAATAGATGCCCAACGAAAGCAGTGATAAATAAAACACCAGAAGAAGCTTGGAGCAAAAGGAAGCATAACATAGCACATTTGAGAGTCTTTGGTTGTGTAGCATACTCCTTGATACCTCAAGAGTTGAGAAAGAAGTTAGATGATAGAGGAGAGAAGTGTATATTTGTGGGATATAGTGAACAATCCAAGGCATACAAGCTATACAATCCTATCACAAAGAAGCTGATAATAAGTCGTGATGTTGAGTTTGTTGAAGAAGAAGCATGGGATGGCAGCATAGACAAAACAACTACAGTTGCAGCTAGTGTTCCACAAGAAAATGAAGAAAATGAAACTCAAGTTCTGCCTACTACACAAGCAAATGTTCCTACAACACCTTCTAGGGAACCTACCACTCCAAATCCAATTACTCCAGCAAGTAATAACAACAGTGAGTGCTCTAATCCAACACTTGCATCACTAAGATCAAGGTCTATAAATACTTCAAAGAAGACACGAAGTCTAAGGGAGATATATGATGAAATACAAGAGGCTGAAAATGATGATTTATGCTCTAATTTTTGCATTCTTAACACAAGCTGATCCAATTTATTTTGAAGATGCAATTAAGGATGACAATTGGATTGCAGCCATGGATGATGAGATTAAATCAATTGAAAAAAATCAAACTTGGGATCTAGTAGAGCTTCCTAAAGGTAAGGATGTGATTGGAGTTAAGTGGATTTACAAGACAAAGTATAATGCTGATGGAAAAGTAGAGAAACACAAGGCAAGACTTGTAGCTAAAGGCTTCACACAACAACCGGCCATAGACTACAATGAAACATTTGCACCCGTGGCAAGATTGGATACCATTAGAATGGTCTTATCTATAGCAGCTCAAAACAATTGGAAGGTTTACCAAATGGATGTTAAATCAGCATTTTTGAATGGCATTTTAGAAGAAGAAGTGTATATAAAACAGTCACCTGGTTATGAAATTTTGGGAGAAGAACATAAAGTATACAAATTGAAAAAGGCACTATATGGTTTGAAACAAGCCCCTAGAGCTTGGTACAGCAGGATAGATTCTTATTTTTTGAACAATGGGTTTAACAAGTGTGGAAATGAACCAACTTTGTATGTCAAAGTGAATAATGAAGGAGAAATCTTGATAGTGTGCTTGTATGTAGATGATTTGATATTCACAGGTAACATGTCAACTAACTCATTCAAGGCAGCCATGGAAAGAGAATTTGATATGACTGATTTGGGGCTCATGAGATATTTTCTTGGTATAGAGGTAAGTCAAAATGACCAAGGCATTTTTATTTGTCAAAGCAAGTATGCTAATGATTTGTTGAAGAGACTTAAGATGACAAATGTAAATCCAATTCCTACACCTGTTGCATTGGGTTTAAAACTTAGCAAGGATGACAAAAGTCCTAGTGTTGATGCAACTTTATTCAAAAGATTAGTTGGCAGCCTCATGTATCTAACCGCCACAAGACCGGATATCATGTATGGGGTGAGTCTTATTTCTAGATTCATGGACACACCAAAAGAATCACATTGGAAAGTTGGAAAAAGAATTTTAAGATATATCGCTGGAACAAAGAGCTTTGGGATTTTGTATACATCTTTAGATGACTACATGCTGATTGGATATACAGATAGTGATTGGGGAGGTAGCATGGATGACAGAAAAAGCACTTCGGGTATATATTTTATCTAGGATCGGGAGCTATCACTTGGGCATCAAAAAAACAACCAATTGTGACACTCTCATCAGCTGAAGCAGAATATGTTGCAGCCACATCAGCAGCTTGCCAGGCAGTATGGATGAGAAGGGTGCTTTCAGATTTGAGGCATCCACAAGAAGAACCATCAGAAATTTTTTGTGATAATAATTCTGCAATTGCTTTTTCTAAAAATCATGTTTTTCATAAACGGAGCAAGCATATTGATACAAGGTATCATTTTATTCGTGAATTGGTGAACAATGGTGACATACATCTTCAGTTTTGCAGGTCTGAAGAACAACTGGCAGATATCTTTACAAAGCCACTTTCAAATAATTTTTTTGAACATCTCCGAGAAGCACTTGGTATTGTAGACATACATGGCAGTGAAGATTAAGGGGGAGTGTTGGTGACATGGACTTTTTGCTGTACACATTTTAATCTTCCCTGCCACCGTTGCATATCTACCATATCTACCGCATTTACTCCATCATTCCTCCTGCTTCTATCTACCTTCTTCTATCTCCTTCTCCGATGCATCTAGACACTTCTCTTATCGTATTCTGGAAGCTTCCCCTATAGCTGAGCAAAAAGACTTTGTTTTGTAAAAGGAAGTATGCAATACTCTGTTTTGAGTAGAAGAATGTATGGGCATAAAGAGCACTGGCAGCTCTCTATTTTTCATAAGGAAATAATATAAATCTGTATGTTGTTTCTAATATTAACTGTGTTTTTTATAATGCTCAATGCTGAATGCTGCGTTTACTCTTTCTCAGTTGAAAACCCTGTTTAGTTTGTCTCTGTATTTTTATCCAGCATCAGATACCTCTTTGTCACATTTCTGAAGCTGTTTATAAGAAATCAACAGACTGGATCAAGCGAAAGCCATCAGATGCTCTGAAGGAGTTGATGTTGTGGGCTTTAGGTAGTGTCTTGCAGGATGTAGCCACTCATCAACCAGGCCACAAAGGATCAAAGCAAACACAACCAGTTGCGGTTAAAGGAGCGGTGAGATTTTGGTTACAAAATATATTGATGCATTTATATGGCATGCTGAATTCAACCAATTTCTCTTATTTTAGCAATTGATAACTTTTATTAAAGATCATTACAAAATTCTGCAGATAGCAATATTTGTGGTCTTAGCAATGCTATTGAGGAAGAGGCCTGACCTCTTATTGCAACTCTCAACAACAATAAAGACTGAACGACAGTTTCAGGGCAAGGACAAAGTGTACATGATTGTTTGGGCCATCACACAGGTTGGTTTAATTCAAATAACTGACTTAGCCAATGAACCTTGTGTGTGTCCCAATTTGCCTTTTTGTTGTGTTAATGATTGAAAGTTATCTTATTGCTTATAATTGCTATTTAGTAGTTTACTATTAAAAATAACACTTGCTTTTTTCTTTTATTTTTTTTCTAGGCATGCCAAGGCGATCTGCATATTGGAATGTAATTATGGGTTCAGAATCTGCTACCGTTAACTGTTGGTAAAAAAAGTACACCACTTTCGAGAGATCTAACTTTACAATTGATAGAAAGGTTGGTTACTTACCTTTACTTCTAATTGAGGACTAAAATTGCATGGTTGTCTTGTTCAGCAATATCAGTTCATTTGGATTTTGAAGTAATGCTTGCCTTTAGAATATGTCAACTGTTTTTTGTTAATTCATATCTAAGTATGTTTAGGATCATGCAAATGTACTTTCATCTTTCATTTTCAAAATTAATTTGCTTGTCATTTGCATACATAAATTATTGTATATAGGTCTTTCGAAACTGTTGAAATTTATTTCTGTTCAGTTGCATTCTTGAAAACATGGAGGAAGCTCGGAAAAATTTAGTATGTTATCCCATCATAAAGGGAGAGCGCTTGGTTCCACCATCTGCACTGAATCTCTTGTTGCATTTGGCATTTCCATCTGATTCAGCCCGAACAAAGGTCAGACATCTTTAGAACAACTTACTTGACTCAGATTCTATTTTTTCCCTTTTTCGATTTATTGAGGGAATTAACTTAGAGAATCTATTCTTGCAACTTATACTTGAAATTTTGTCTGGTTTACTTCAATATTTGTTGTACTGAAAAGATATTTTTGACTAATTATTTGATGCAGGAAACCCAAAGGTTTGTGGCAATATATCCATTTGTAAAAGAGATAGCCCTTGAAGGCCTTCACAGAAGTACGGCAACCAGACCAGTAGCACAACAGCTTTTGCCTTTGAGCCTAACTGCAATTAGTGAGGGTACGTTGGAGACAGTTTTCTACTGCCACAAATAGTATAAATATCCAATTGCTAGTGATCTATATACGGAAAGTTTTAACTTAGATATAAGGTTCCTGCTTGTCGAATGCTCTGTGCCATGTCTGATATAATGGTTTGCATTTCACATTTAATTTTCAAATAGAGACTAGGTGTTTATTTTGATCTATAACTTAAATATTTTTCAACATTGATGGCAGAGAACCTCCCCTTAACAAACGAAGCTGCTGATATCTTTATTTGGTGCCTAAGTCAGAATTCAGATTGTTACAAGCAGTGGGTGTGTTCATTACCATAATTTGGTGACTTGTACAAAATATTTTAATCATCAATTGGTTTGTTGACCTAATCAGGCAGAAAATCGGAAAAAACGTAGTTTATGGTTTGCTGATTTCCCTGTAGACTTTGGGTCTAATATTAGGCTTTTGATAACAATACGTTATAATTGTGTAACAGGAAAAACTTCACATTGAACACATAAAGGCGAGCACAGTTCTATTGGAGAAGTTGACTTCTGATTGGAAGAAAAATAAAATTGTCTCAATGCTTAGTCCAATGGAGGATTTGAAGGAAACCCTCGAGTCTTTAAGATCAAAGGTATATAGTAATATATTTTGCTAGTAAAAATTGTTGTTTCTGACTATACCTTTTTAGAACTGAGTTGCACTTTAATATAGATGGGTTTAAGATATTATTGGCATGCTCTAGAATATTTTTTCTAAATTTAAACAGCAATTAACTTTTATATTAACCTATAACAGCATGAACATGCTCTGAAGAGTGATGAGGGAGATGCTAAACTGGAAGCTTCTGTGAAGTTTGCTGACAAATATTGCAAGACAATTTTGGGACGTCTCTCACGTACAACTACTTGCATTAAGGCAACTACCGTGACGACAATACTGGTAGTTTTGATTGCATTCTGCAGCATGCTTGAAATGCTGAGTTTGGAATCTGTAGACTGGAAAAAGTACACATTGATGTTAAGTGAAAGCTTTTCATTTAATAATTTTGAATTTCATCACTGAATGGGAATTCAATTTCCCTTGGATTTTGCCCCGTTCTTTTTTGGAGATATTTTTCCTTGAATATCTTCAAGATGGGTTGTAAAACTGGAGATAAAAGAAGAAATCATAACCAACTTCGATAGCAAATTTCTTTTTCTAGGAAGGATTTGAATTTTGGTTGGTATCTTCTGATTCACAAAAGCTGATCGGAAAGAGCCCTTCCGGCTAATTTGCAGCATCCCAGTGAACTTCCTCTGATTAAATGTTAATTTTAGATTTGTATTGCTAACATTGCAGCCGGCATTCATTTGCGCATCTGAATTTGTATTTGGAAGTAAGATATCAATAATAATAAGGTTTATTTTTAAGAACATGGAGGAACCTTCCTACATTACTTGAGCTATTTCATATGCATTCATTCACATTATGATTAAACTATTGTGGCAGTCTGCTCATAATTCCTGTACGTCTGCAAATTTGCTTGTAGAGTGCAAAATGACTCTTAATAATAAGAGCTTTAATCTATCATTGTACTACCTTCGATCATATATGTTACAGATACTTCATTTCAAAATTCAGATATATCTATGCTTTCAATTCTGTGTTTTTGGTGTTTATATATAATATAGCCAAATGTTTTGTATCAAGAAATGACCATCCTTTTGTTTGCTTTTGATACTCCTATGAAGTCCTGTAATTGAAGGTTAGGGTTTTCCACCTAATGCTTCTTGAATACATATTTTCTTAAGATGTAAATCTCGACATACAAAAAAAATCGTTCACTACTTTGATAGTGAATTTCTTTGTCTAGAAGAGGTTTTGAATTTTGGTTGGTATCTTCTGATTTGCAAAAGCTAAGTGAAAAGAATGTTCGCAGCTACTTTGCAGCATCTCAGGGAACAATTTTTTCCGCTTCATCTGATTTTATATTTGGAAGAGAATGATTTGATGATAATGTGTCTGTTACAGCATTGAGGAACTTTTGACATTACTAGAATGATCTGCTAATTATGCTTTCATTCACATACATGATAAACTATTGTAGTAGTTTGCATGCTTATCAGAGCATAGGTTTATACACTGGGCACTATGAGCCCATTACGTAGACCTAGGTGTTGTACTCTTTAGTTTATGTTTTTCCTTTTGGGTTTTTCTCGCTTGTCTACCCAGAAGTTGTCGTTAGGTGGTGTAGGTCCAATGGTGCAGAAAACCAGTGGAAAGGATAGGACCCTCGACGTAGTGCGCAATGCATGGATATCCTTTCTACCGGGTGAATGCATTATGGACAATTGTGTAGTGTGTGAACTTATGTGTGTGTGTTACCCATTTGTGTTTGCAGGGTTCCAGGAGTAAGCCTGGTCTTAGGGAGGAGGATGTAATGCCCCTCAATTTTCTTTGTCTGGACAGCTTTTTGGATTTCATCTAGACTTTATGATGTTGTTTAACTTGACCTTATGTTACTATTTGATAGACTTTATGACAGTGATGGATGTTACTCGGACATGGTAATATTTTGATGAGTTGATGTTGTGATTGATTATTTCTTTATGACATGCTTTCTGATTAGCATACTTGTTTATTTGAATTGATATTGATATATGCTCATATGCATTTAATTGATGTTTTAATTTCGTCAGTCTTGATGTGACTATATTGGTGAAGGGGATGTGATTACATCACTCGCTTGTGAGTGACCTATGATTCCGTGATATCTCTTCATAGTGTGATTGTTATGATTTGTATACAAGTACTACATTCGTCTTGGTTGCAGGATTGCAGGTATCGGGCATCATCTCCACCTACTTGTTGGGTCACCTGCTTGTTGGGTCTGAGTGTGCCCTAACCCAGTGGAAAAATGTTGTTTAAAAGATAGTGTTAGGTTTGTTAATAGCCACTGTTCTTCATTGAACGAGTATCTATTGTTACCCATTGTTGTCCATCGTGTTGTGTTTGTTTGTGTTGATTTGTTTGGGAATTAATTATATAAGTTAAATAGTTATTTAAATAATATAATTGATTTAATGCAATTTTTATTTAATTATTAGATTAAAAAAATGTTTATGTTTATGGTTGATTTATTTAAATTAAAACTAAAACAAGTTAATTATTATTTTTTAAAGCTTTGATTAAATTAAAATAAAATACACCAAGAGATATCCTTCTCAAGGCGTATATTTCTTAATCAAATTTTCACATAAAAATTGAATAGGCGCCTCAAGAAGGATATATATTATCAAATATATATATGCTAGTATCAATCGTGACGCATCATGTAATATCTTAAATAAATTATTTTTATATTTTTATATTTTATATTAAATTAATATAATAATTAATATATTATAATATGATAGTATAATATTTGAAATTCAATTTTAAAAAATAATATATATAATTTAATATTTAAATGTTAAGTTAAAATATAAATATATATTTTTAGTATATTTATAATATTATAATAAAAAATATTATATCATCAATATTTAGTTACGATTATTAAAAAATATTTAGTTAGGATTAGGGTTAGGGTTAAGGTTAGGGTTAGGTGTAGAGATATAGTTATGGTTAGGGTTAGAATTAATATATAGTCAGGATTGGGGTTAGGGTTAATATTAGGATGAGAGAGAGGGTTTGCATCAAAATTAGGGTTAGGGTTATCATCAAGATTAACTTAGGATTAGGGTTCAGGTTAGCATGAGGATTAGGGTTATAATTAGGTTTAGGGTCAAGTTTAGGGTTAATAGATATAGTTAGGGCTGGGGTAATAATTGAGGTTAAGATTATCAGGATTAGGGTTATAGTTATGTTTTGGATCAAGTTTAGGGTTAGGATTATGGTTAGGTTGGGGTTAAGAGATATAGTTAGGCTTAGGGTTCAGGTTAGGATTAGGGCTAGAGATATAGTTAGGGTTAGGGTTAGGTTTAGGGTTAAGAGATATAGTTAGGGTTAGAAATATGGTTAACATTATGATGAGGGTCAAGGTTTGCATCATTCTAAACCTAACCCTAACTTTTAATTTTACTCCTAATCATAATTTTAACCCTATTTGTAAGCTTAATTCTAATATCAACCATGACTCTAATTGTAACCCTAACCCTAATTAAACCCTAAACCTATTGGAGCCCTAACCATAACATAACCTTAACACTAACACTAATCGTTTGAACCATAACCCTAACCTAACCTTAACATTAATACTAATCAAAACCTAACCCTAACCCTATTTGAATAGTAACCATAACCCTTGTTGAACCCTAGCTATAATTGAACCCTAAACCCAATTAAAATTTAGCTTTAATTTAATCTTAGCCCTAGTTGAAACCTAACTGTAATTGAACCCTAATCTTAAGTGAAGCCTAAACATACCAAACCCTGACCCTGACCTTGAACCCTAATTGAATCCTACTCTAACACTTAATAGTGACCCTAATTAAAATCATAAGCTTTATTGGAGAAGTCTAATTGTAACCCTAACCGTGGAATTATACCATAAACATAATTGTGAACCTAACAAAATTTTAACAGTAGCTCTAAACTATAATTAAATCTAAAGCCTAATTGTACCCTAACACTAACACTAACACTAACTCTTACCCTAATTGAACCCTAAACCTAAGCCTCATTGAACCTTAATTGAACCCTAATTCAAATCCTAATTGAATTGCAACCCTAACCCTAAATGAACACTATCCATAATTAGTCTGTAACCATAAAAAGAATTAAAATTTAACCCTAATTATTCCAAACCTTAATTGAAATCTAACCCTAACACTAACCTCACACTAATTCAATCCTAACTATAATCCAATCTTAAATTTAATTCTAATTGAATCCTAACCCTAATTGAATCTTACACCTAACCTTGATTATAACCCTATTTCAAACCCAGCTGTAACCCTAACCCCTAGCTTTATAATAGAATCTTACTCCTAATTGAATCCTAGTCCTGACCCTTATCCAAACTCTAAGCCTAATTGAACCCTAATGCTAACATTAATCCTAACCCTATTTGAACCGTAACCTTAATTGAACTGTAACCTTCATTGAATTGTAACTATAATTGAAGCCTAACCCTAATCCTACTCCAAAATCTTATTCTAATCTTATCCTAATCAAACCCTAAGTGTAATTAAACCCTATCCAAAACCCTAATTTAACCCATGTATTCAAATCTTTGTGAGGTTTATTTATTTAGTATTTCTTATTGATTTATATTTTAAATCTTTGTTTTATTTATCTTTTTGATTAAATCTTTGATTTATCTTAAACATTTTCTTTATTTATTTTATATTTTAATTAATTAATTAATTAATTAGATCATTTTTAATTTATTCAAATCTTTGTGGTCATTTTCTATTTATCTTTTATATTTGATTTATTTATTTCATCTTTTAATTTATCTATGGTAAAGATTCTCAAATATCTCCGATTTATCTTTGATTTCTCTTTACTATTAAATCTCTTTGATTTATCTCTTTGGTATTTTAATTTATGTAAGAATGTTACCCAAGATCTGCAAATGAAAGAAAAAATTCTACAAAACATGAGCACACAAAGCCAAATAGATATTTTAGAGATTAATTAGAAACTATAATGATCCTTGCTTAAATAGGAAAGAAGGAAACCAATATCCACAAAAAGGTGGATAGGATAGGAGGTGAAACCCAAAGATAGGGTGAGACTCCTAACCACTCAAGAAGATAGTGAAAGGTGCCAAGGACTATTTTTGTAGACCAAGGAAAAGAACACCGAAGCACAAATACCTAAGTAGGCTTAAGCCAAGTGTACATGTAGGTGTACACCAACAATTTATTTATCTTTGATTTATCTCTTTAATTTTCTGATTTATCTTTGATTTCTCTTTACTATTAAATCTCTTTGATTTATCTCTTTGGTCTTTTAATTTTTTAATTTTTATTTATCTTTGATTAGTGTATTTGATATTTTAATCAAATCTTTGTGATCAAATCTTTGATTTCTTTTAGTGATCAAATATATTTATTTATTTATTTCATTATGTTTTATCTTTGGTCTTTTATTTATTTTTAATCTTTGATTAGTTTATTTAATATTTTAAATGATCAAATGTCTAATTTTCTTTTTGATTGATTAATTTTTCTTTATTTTTTATTTATTTATTTGATTTTTTTAATTTATTCAAATCTTTGTGGTCATTTTTTTTATTTATCTTTTATTTTTTATTTATTTATTTCATCTTTTAATTTATCTATGGTAAAGATTCTCAAATCTTTCTTATTTATATTTGATTTCTCTTTACTATTAAATCTCTTTGTTTTATCTCTTTGGTCTTTTAATTTGTTTCTCTTTGATTTATCCCTTTGGTCTTTTCTTTTAGTTTTTATCTTTGATTAGTTATTTGATATTTTAATCAAATCTCTAACTTTTGTTTATTTTTTATTGATTTATTTTGTGATCAAATATTTGATTTCTCTTTGTAATCAAATATTTTTATTTATTTATTTAATTCATCTTTTAGTTTATTCCAATATTTGAATTATCTTTTATCTTTGGTCTTTTAATTTTTTTAAATTTAATTTTTTTATTTATTAGTTTATTTGATATTTTAATCAAATCTTTGTGATCATATCTCTAATTTTTCTTTTTGATTTATTTATTTTTGTGATCAAATCTTTGATTTCTCTTTGTGATCAAACATTTTTATTTATTTATTTAATTCATCTTTTAGTTTATTCAAATATTTGAATTATGTTTTATCTTTGATTTTTTTTAATCTTTAATTTATCTATGATAAGGATTTTTATTTCATTTTTTGATTTATCTTTTAATTTTTCTTTATTTACTTGATCTTTTAGTTTATCTATGGTAAATATATATTCAAATCTTTGTGATTTGTATTAATTATTTTTCCTTTTCATCAAATCTTTTTAATTTGTTTGTTAAGTTATTTATAATAATTTTTTTCAATTTTTTGTGATTTATGTTTGGTTTCTTTTTTGATCAAATCTCTTTCATTTTTATTTCTTTATTTCAACAAATCTCTTTCATTTGATTTTTTTGTTTCATAAATTATCAAAAAAAATATTTAAAAAATATATTCTTGTCTCATGGATGATATTTCAAATTATTGGTCTTCTAAATTTAGAGACATATTTTAAAAATAATAATTGAAAGACAAACATTATTTTATCAATATATAGAATCATAATAGATACAAATAAAAGAAACTTAGTACAACTGAAAGTAGAGATATACTCTTTTATTTTTTTATAGAGAACAAATAACACTTGGCAAGTAATTTAATTCCCATCTAAATTGTCCTTCAAATTTAGTTTGCAATATGACAAGTAATAGTCTTTGTGTTAGTTGCAACAAAATAGTGGTAAGACACTTCAACACATTAAAATTGTTTTTTAACCTAGCCCACAATGCTTTAATACAATTGGTCCAAACACACAACAACAAATATTTTCTACATATTTTCTTACATTTTTCATTATTATAATTATTGAAATAAGACAAGTAAATTTTTCATAATTTATAATTCAATAC